>JAIGNY010000733.1:3875000-3930000 GCA_020152595.1 Chiridota heheva
TTTTTTAGACAACCTAACCCCCCCCCCTTCCCTCCCCTCCTCTTACCCCACTCTCAACACTATCGGGCTCCTATGTGCATGTAGCTGTCTTTCCACTCATTGGTCACTGATTTGCATATCACCTATCACAATACTTAGCATAAGTTCGCCATAAATCATACATTTTAAGTAAGTTTTAAGTTTAGTATATACTGCAGTGTACTTTGAATGTCATGTTGATGATACGATCTATAGCATGTGCTTAACGCAGAAACAACCTTTATAGACATCGACTCTATAGCTGCAAAACCTTACAATTATAAGTTTTTTGGGTGATCCTGCTATAAAATTAAGTTTGTCTAACTTCTCTCTCCTTTTATATAGGCCTAATTTTACTGGCAACAAAACCAGAATTTTATGTTGTTTTGAAATATTGTATGTACTTGCTTTTGAACCGTGAAACTGTGTTTTGTTGTTATAATCTGGAAATAAATGGCTATGAAATGAAACATCCAGAATGGTATACTGCAAAACCATATTAATTTGAGTGAATCAGTCCCTCGTTGCCACGCTTCTAAATGTTCCACCCACCTTGGCAAGGAACCATCACCGTTTATCAGGGAATTCTTAAAGGAAATTTAACTAGGCGACCATAATCACCTATAGGCAAGTAATGCGACGCACGAAGGAACATCTAAATTTAAGCACCTTCAAAATTAAAGGAGATACTAAGTCTCACATAACATGCATAAACTTTATTTTATAATTCAAAAACTGTTATTCTATAACTATAAGAGAGCAGCCATTTTGAGTGAACCAGTCGCTCGTTGCCACGCTTCTAAATGTTCCACCAGAAGCAGCGCATTAGATTTATTTTGTTCACCAGTTCACTGGGCGACCACAATTTCTCACTGTGGGCGACCACAATTTCTCACCGTAGGCGACCACAATTTCTCACCGTGGGCGACCACAATTTCTCACTGTGGGCGACCAAAATTCGCCCAATTAGTGTCTTAAAAAATTCAGTGCTGTTTACGTGACTTCTATTACATCTGAACCTTACATATGCATCTTCACTGCGGCTCCCCAAAAATTAATGTCCATAAAAAAAGCTTCTCACAAAACGTACCCACCTGCCCACAGCTACATTTCTGATTTACTCATGATCCGAAGGAACTACTTCAAAGGCACCACAAAAAGTCAAAGCATTCTGCATTTTTAACCCAACGTATTGAGCCCAGAACTCAGAATACATTGCAGTATTGTTTGCTAACATAATCTTTCTCTTGTTATGATCCTAAGAAGTGTAATGCTGGGATGATATGAACTCCCAGTCTCCCAAGGTACATCGAAAATGCTGTTTCTATTCATACTTTTAAGACACAATTGAAAGGTCTCTCATTTCGACTAAACTACAGTATGCTTGCTAAGCTGTTAAGCGCCTCAGACTTCCAGAACAAAATTTGAACACTTTATAAATGATATTATTTGATTTAACTTTTTTTTTTCCCCAGGAATTGGTTCAGACAAACATGGATGAGTGATCGCAGTTTATCTTAATTTTGTTCAGTCCCTAAAAAAAAAACACACACATTTTGAAGCTAAAAAAAGACATGACAAAACTAACTGGCCCGTGATAAATAGATACCGACACCCGATAAGAAACTGATATGTAAGCAAGTATGGTGTTCATTAATAATCAATTGACGTATAATTACTGTTGAGATATTACTGATGTATATCGGCTGCTTAAAGGAAAGGTATTGTCCCATCAATAAGTTCAGAAGTGAACGCCGCCGTGCAAGTAACGTCTTTTCCGGTTTTCAATTTTCCTTACTGATTGTGAGAAATCTGTGATGCTATTGATAACTCATGAAGGCCCATATATGTTCGGTCCGACGTATGTGTGATCGATAACATCGCAGATTTCTCGCGATCAATAGGGAAATTGCAAACCGGAAGTGACGTTACCAACACGGTGACGTTTGTTTCTGCGTGTATTTATGGGACGATACCTTTCCTTTAAGAGTTTAAGGCAAGTTCAATCTTTCTCGGGCCAATCAGGGCCGCGATTGCCCGGTTGGCGTAATCGGATGAGAGCACATTACTCCTTTAGGACAGGACGCCAGCTCATCGAAGGTGACTTCCCATCATGCAGTGTTAATCCATGCTACTAATTTCAAATTTCAAAGCTGAGTGAATTGGAGCAAGTAGAGTAAAGTGTCTGGCTCAAAGATACGACACAGCGTCTGCGTACCTTCCAGCGTTCCGCATACGAGTATGACTCGTTAACCACTAAGTTGCAAAAAGTTCCTCAAATTTGGTTTAAATTTGCCATTTTACAGCTTTTGGCTTTTTCCAATGAAAATTTTGTGACGTACGAACGTATACAGACCTCTCTTTCTTATGTCAATCCTTTTTTTTCTCGACAATATATATCAAAATGTTTTGAAAAAGCAGCCACTTCTGGCAAAATGTTTTTCGATTTCAGTGTGATGAACGCCTTGGGTAAAAGCTTTCACCTAACTTACATGATTTAGAAGCAAGGATAAGGTAACGCTTAAGGTTAAGGTAACGTGATCTGTTTCAGGGACAATCAGGCTCCTCCAACGGGTATAACAAGAAGGTGGTAGGTCCCTAGCAGATAGCGCGTTCTTCACTGCTACTGGAAATTGCGTTACCTTGTTACTCATGCTCTCTTGTAAACAGCTTTTTGCCACTGCTTTTTAAAAATTTTTGTCGCCTTTTTGGAAAAATGAATAATATAATCTGTTTTATTGATTTTCTCAGAAAGGCAACAGTGAATTTCGAAAAACAGCGTTTAAAAGTTTTGAATATTTATTTACTATCAGTCCCAAAATTTCAGGATATCCATTACAATTTTGGACAATCGTTTAGTGTGGGCTAGTCAAATGTGTAGGCTCATGCGATGACGTAATACATTAAAGTACCCAATTTTTTGGGTATTTCAAAGTACCCAGTTTTTCGGGCTGCTCCCAAACTATTTAAAACATACTGGTACATACGCGGTGAACAAAGCTTATTCAGTGATATCATTAAGTGTTTAATATGCAAAGTTCGTAATATATCTAGGTTGTTGGCAAGCATGTATGCAGTTGTACAGAATATACCTTAAGCCTAAGGCTGTTCTGCCACCTTTCTAAAAGCAATGCTGATCATGGGCAGATGTGTTCCTAAAACATAGAGAAAATTCAACATAATTTGAAGTCCTTGAAGACTAAATAAAGGTGTAATTTGCATTAGCAGAGGAAGTCAACTTATGACATCAAGATTAACATATTTTCATATCAAAAGTTAGAAACGTCCAGAAAATGTTAAAAGTGCATCAAAACCGAATGCTAAGTTGGCAACTTGTGCTTAAATGTTTGGAGATATATAATAAACCATCAATATACCAAAAAACACATCATAATTAGTAAGAAACAGACTATTTCCCAGCATTTTTCAATTAATGGCCTTATCAGGCAATTATTTGTTGTATAGGCATATGAACATCCCTTCAATTGTTCATGTAAAGTCCTTTAGTTAAAATCCTCTCTGAAATTAATTCCATTCAGGTATTAAGCTAATAAGAAAAAAATACACATTTTTAAACTAAAGAACATATTTTAAGAAATATTTTTTAAAACCCTATCATAATCAGTAAGAAACTGACTATTTCCCAGCATTTTTCAATTAATCATGATGAATAACTCCGGCTATTGATTTTCAGTCAATTGCCCTTATAATCACCAGAGCTTAAATAATTCACTTATGAAAACATCTTTTCACAATCCAAAGCAATCGTCTGCCACAAGTTACATGCTTGGTTTGGCCTAACAGTTTCTTTTTTCCATTCACCCTTCTTTTGTTTTCATACAAGTGTATAATAAGTGATGTGTAAAATCACAAGGTTATCTGTGATGAGTTTCTTAATTGCTGCTTGCGGAGTCTAAAAGTCATACCCGCAGAAATGAAGGTTCTTGCAGGTAAAAAGACTGACAATTTACAGTGAGAATTGGGCGTTATGATGGCCTCATCACGCAATAATTTGTTGCATAGGCAGATGAACATCCCTTCAATTGTTCATGTAAAGTTCTTTACTTGAAATCCTCTTTGAAATATATATTTCCAATCAGGTATTAGGCTAATAAGGAAGAAATACAACTTTTTAAACTAAAGAACACATTTTAAGAAATGCTTAAGGACATTAGACTGTGTTCATGTGATGACATCATAAAGTTTGCTTGAATTTCAAAGCTTGAAACTTAATGGATCATACCTCAAAAACTAGACAGCTTCTTTAAAGCTTAGAAGGCATTTGACTCAGAAAATAAAAAATTTGTTAAAATATGTAAAAAGTGTTTCATTTCATACTGCTATAAGTATAAAACTGTTGTAAACACATAACTGCCTGTAAACACAGAACTGCTTTAAACACAGGACTGCTATTAACAGAACTGCTATCAACACAGAACTGCTATGTACACAGAACTGCTATGTACACAGAACTGCTATCAACATAGAACTGCTATCAGCACAGAACTGCTATTAACACAGAACTGCTATCAAAACAGAACTGTTATAAACACAAAACTGCTATCAACACAGAAATTATATCAACACGGACTGCTATCAACACAGAACTGCTATCAACACAGAACTGCTAAAAACACAGAACTGCTATCAACGCAGAACTGCTATCAACACCTAACTGTTATCAACAGAGAACTGCTATCAACACAGAACTGCTGTAAATTTACTGCTATAAACACATAAATATTGAAATAAATGAAGATACTGTTTGCTCCAGAAAAGTACGCACTTCAACTTGCAATACTATATGGAAACAAAAATACAAAATTATTAGCTTCCACTGGATAAATGATAAAAGCGTACATGTATATGCAAAAACAATTTACTTTCTCAATTTCTCTGCCAAAGAAATCACATTTCTGGAGGTCCTTTATTTTCATAAGAAACTTCTGGATGAAAATGTATGTCTCCGATGCTTTCCGCAGCTATTAGACATTGCATGAATAATATACTCCAAACAGTGCACTGACCTGCTGACGGCCTTCGTTACTGATGGTTTGAGGTTCCCAACAATGACAACATTGGTTCTGCAATATGTGTTGGATAATGTCTGTGGTATATTATAAACACAGATCTGCTATAAACACAGAAAGCTTAAAGGATAAGTTCAGTGGTCTAGCAAGTTCATCTCTTATGAAAGAGGAACGCAAAATTAAAAAACAAAAACCTAGTGAAGGAACTACATCAATATCTCATTTTGTTAAGGAAATATCTAAATTTAGAGTTGTTCCACTTCCTAGAAATAACTGGTTTTGGAAGTCTATTGTGGAATGTTGACGCCCTGATATTACATTCCTAACAATCCTTAATGTATTTTGAAGAAAACTATTTACTTTTTTACGCTTTAAAATATCTTTTCTGAAACTTTTTCAGGTAGTAATTTATAATTACACTTAATATATTGGGTCATATTATTTTCCTGATATATCCAAAAGTTTTTAAGGCACAAAATTGCAGAAGAAAATCTCACAGCTAGTCTGATTTTAGTAGTTTCAAAGCAAATGATACTGAGCTTTAATCTTAAATACAGTATATCTCCTTAACGGAATAAGATTTTTGAAAGCTTTTTTCACCATGATTTTTTTGATTACCCTTTCATATAAGATCAACCTTCTTGATTACTTGAGTAATTCTTAAAATTACAGATAAATGGCAAGTGTAAAAACATAGAGTTAAGTTGGTTTTGATAGGGATGTGACAAATAAATTCAAATTATAAATCTTTTTTTTGGATGGATGCAGTTTAAAACTTAAAAGAAATGCATGATGTTACCTCTATCAACTTAACAAATATTGACAGAGTGGCACAAAGTAGCTAAAGCGGTACCTCAAATGTAATACAAAGTTACTGACTGGTACAGACTTAATTATTTACATGATCTTGAAATTCCAAACAGAGCAGCCTGTACATTACTTCTGGATTTCAATATTGAAATCTTTAAAAAAAATTGGTGTTTTATGACAAATAACTTGGATTAAAATCTTCGTTTTTTTTTTTTTTTAATTTCACATTTTAATTTAAGACACTGAACATGATAAGAATGCTTATTCCAGCTAGATTTCACAGGTATGGTAAAGATTTATGGACTCAGAAGTTGGCTATCCTCCAGTTGTAGCAGAGCATTCGAAGATGCTATGAAATTTCATAAGAAAACTGAGACTTGTGTCAGAGGCATAACAAATTTATCAAGGTTTAATAATTAAACAAGCTGACAAGATGGTATAATTGGTAAAGTGCACAACTGTGGTGCCGAGAATCACACAATATTTAACCTGTAATTCTCTACAACAAAGCAAGGCCATCCATAAAACCAAAATTGGTCAGTGGTGTAACGCACTTAGTTGAAAAACATTCGGTAGTAACCTTCACTGACGTACCACGATTGACCATCAATTCAATATATTTAGAGTAAGGCCTTACCTCAAATATCTTGAGAATAAGATCAGCATCATTTCCACAGACATCCGACACAGCTTAAAGAGCAGCAGCTATGTTCTGTTCCTCAACGTGTTACCTTTTACATCCAAAACATCTATGTACCGTGCCGTACCTCCTTAAAGGGTTTCTCCGATGCTCTGGCAAGACCCAAAATAACTGATGCAACCTCTTAATTGAGGATTCAAACTTTGCATGCAGTGCACTGTCAATTAATCACTGAAATTCATTTGAGATTTCTTCCATAGTAAAAATGCAGGAATAATGTTCTTTCATTTCCCTATTTCTGGGTTTGAGTTAATGAGTTTCCTTCTCTGGGCATATCTTAGGTCCATGTTTTTCTTTACAGATATGATATCGGGATTGATCTTGCTGTGTTCTTTCTTCATATACTCCTTATGATGGGCTAAAGTTAGATCGTCTTCCCCTTTGGGTACGAGTCCAATTTACTTCCCCTCTGTTGCACTGAAAAGACACAAATTTCAAGACATTACTGTCATATCATTACAAAGACTATCGCCAAAAACATAAATGACTATTAATGATGCAGTACAAACTAAAAATTTGAAGCGATTTTTGTCACCACCCAAACCCAAATGTAATGTGCATGACGTCATGCTCTGTATAAATGCTGTATAAGGCCACTTTTGTATTTGTGAAATCAATGTGTTAATCAATTTAAAGACAAAACACGTATCATTAAGAAAATTCTATTAAAGATAGGAAGACAAAATATTTTATATCCACAGCTACAAATAAATAAAAGTAGCAATTTTTGACCAAATTCAATGAACTTCAGACACAATTGCTGCCATTTTGACACAGATTTGTATCACTATCAACGTGTCAGATTTAATTATAATAAAATCACAAGCTTACGGTATACATTGGCTGTGAATAACAATCATATCATATCAATCATACATAACATATAGTAATTATATTAAATAATTACATATAGTAATTACATCAAGCTTATGTAAGAATTTTTTGTACGTACATTATAACTCAAACGATTTTTTTTTTCCTTTTTCTTTATCATTATTATTATCTTATTGGTACTCTACTAGTAGTAGTATGTTTCTTACTTTTAGATGAACTAACCCTGATAAGCTATGCTTTGTTCAGGTCTCCTCCACTACAGGCATTTAAGCATGCTGTGTTATTATTATCTATTATATTACATTGTAACTTATTAATTCAGCTTATGTTATGAAAAGTACCGAATGTTATTAATTCTGTTTTTTTTGTCACAGATGCAGTAGAAATGACTAAATAGATATATAGATTAAATAGTATGAAAACATTATCACATCAATTACATATAAGTAGTTAGGCTAGTATGACTTCAATAAGTAGGTTAATGATATGATTTAAAATAATCTTAAAAGCATAAAACACTGCATCAAAATTGGATGAAAGTAGGCGTAGCCTATATAGACCGTTTTGCACAATATTTTAATTTTCAGACATTGGTTAGGCCTAACGTTAGGTCTATATGCCTATTTATGCAAATTGTATGCATATTTCTGATTCTGGAGGATGAAATACACACGATAAAAATATGATTTATATGCCATTATCCCAAATCGTAAAGAAAAATTTGAACCCTTCGCAGTGGTTGATTTTCCCCCGCTCGAAATATGTGGGTTCCTATACAAACTTTGAATTTGGATAGATGCATTGTGGGATAGGCTACTTCTGTAAAGAATCACACAATCGGGAAAACAAAACTGTTCTCTCGATCTGGAGCACGAACCGGACTGTTATACAAGAATTCTACAATTGATAATTTATTTAAACAAGCATTTGATGTATTTTGTACATGCATCCTGGATGGATCTAGTAGACACGATTGCTATTAACCTCTTATACACTACAGTGGTCACAAACGGGCATGACAATTGAGAGAGAGAGAGAGTTGAACACACAATTACAATGACGGGGTCGTCGCCTGCGTATTCGGTTATGATAGTAACAATGCTATCACGAAACGCTTAATACGACCCGGATGAGAACACAGGTACGACGTACGGACAGACATAACATCGACAACCAAGTCAATGTCCACGGCCTTTGATAACCAGTTGTGGTGCACTGGCGTGTCTACCCACCCCAGGCTTGAACCCGGGGCCTCGTGGTCTGTAGACAGGTATGACAACCGCTACACCACAGTAGGTAGGTAATTAACACTGACGCCCTTAAAGAAGACATAAAGTCTGATACAATCATTATTTTATATGATAGAAGATACAAATCTTAATCAACTACCAAAACAGCAAGTCAAAATCTTTTCTATCTCAAGTTATTCATGTTTGAACTTGACACATGGAGGCTGCCATTTTGTTCAATTCTGTATTGAAATATTGTGCATGACATAAATTTCCCAATTATAACGTAAGGAATTTAATGTATTCCTTTGTAAATGTAATTAAAGTTTTTATTCCCAAATGATGTGACACAAAGTTTTAACAGAAAGTTTTGTTAATTTCATGTGTACAAAAAAAATTCCTTGACCCCTTACATAATATTTTTTTTCACATAACCTAGAAATCTTGAGGTAGATTATAAAGATATAGGCCCCTACAAAGCATTCCAACATCCTGCTGGGCTGATAACATAATCTGCATGTTTTGAAATCAAAATGGCGGCTCCCATGGTACTATTTAGTAGTAGAATTAATGTTTTGGAAGTTTATAGAAATTGTGTTAGATTGATTAAAGGGGTGTGAAAGTTTGCCAGAAAATGTGTTGTTTTTAATTCTATCATATGAAATAAGGATTATGTCAGACTATGTTTCCTTTAACTGTTGTATAATGTAACCATACAGACCTAAAGCTGAAGAAATTTCTTCAACATACGTTTTGGTGGATTTCCCGAATTTCTTGAGAAAAAGGGTAACAATTTTCTGGAAGAAATTCAGTGTCTTGCGCACAGGACGCTAACGTGCATTTATGTTGCAAACGCGCGTGTATAACTTAAAAAAGGAGGGTCAAAAACTGGCGCAGATACAACAAAAACCACACTGCCCATTCGTTACTATACAAGATAGACGCGAGAATTGCGTTGTGCGCACTATTTTGATTATTCGAATTTAAGTACCGTGTATTTGTTCTTTTGTTAATATTAATACATACAAATTATACGCGCCAACATAAGCAACACGCACGTAGAACGCACAACGCTCAAGGTTACACAGGCGATACTGATACGCACTCAAATTATGTCAATCATTTCTTTACGCAAGAGTCCTATCTACTTATTAGTTGGGAAAAATGGTGACGTGCGTATCACATTTTTGTCAAGACGTTCGCAGAAAATCTGTCAAAACTTTTTGAACAAAAAATGTATCAGGCTAGGAAGGCAATTAAGTTATTACGATATCTACAAGGTGTAAAACTGATTCAAGTTTCCATGTGCTGATTTTCAGGCTAAAGATGAAAGCCTTCATACCGGTAATCACAATCAATTTTCCCCGAATTCTAGGCCATTTTTTATTTTAAACACACGTTGAAGCCCATTAACTTTGCTTAAGCGTATACAATTTGTATGTATGTAATGGCCTAATCATTCATACTCTAAATCAGAGATTCAGAGCGAATGAGTTGGAGTATAAAGATTTGTACTAGGGTGGATCATGCTCATCTCATTAAGATAAATTAAAACTAGGCTAGCTGTCTAATGTTACGCTTTATGTAAAGACTAACATTAGCGTATAACGTCAGGTTACGGTAAAACATAAATCATGATTCTCAGATTTCAGCGCTGCTGATTGTGCTCATTACTCGAAACTGTCATAGCCTCTGTAATGGTTTTCATGACCCATTAAAAAAAAAAATAGGCATTACTTGATACTCAGATTAAGAAACACTCGATCAGACCAGCTAAAACGTGTATTTGCAGTCTATTTCTTACATCTGACGAAGTTTACCTCTGATCTCTCCGGATTTCTCGAGTCGTGCATGCAGCAGCTCAGGCGCTTTGTAGAAAATTGCCGCGGCAAAAAAGAGCTTTTATGATTGGTTTCATGTAGTTAACGCATGTTAATTGCACAGCGATTGGTTGGTTTTACTTCATACGAGGAAATGTAATTATTCCAGTTTTCTACCCTTGTTATTGAGGTAAACTTGGATTTCCCTTCAAGAGGAAAACGTTTTCCCCACGTACACGGTGTAACCTTTCCTCGGATTTGTTACAGTGTACAGTCTCCAATGGAAGGGTAAGTAAGGTTCTGCTGGGTGAGATGCCACGTATCGACACCCTGTTTCGGCGTATAGCGGTGGATTTGGTAGGTCCTATCCACTCGGATAACAGACAGAGGAAATCGTTACATTCTCACCGTCGTGGATTACGCAACTAGATATCTGAAGCCATTCTGTTACCCAGAATCGAAGCTGAACGTGTAGCAGAAGCCCTTGCTGTAAATCTTCATCCTCCTTGGGATTTTATAAGAAGTTCTTACAGACATGGATTCACAGTTTACGTCAGGTGTAAGAACAGAAGAAAGAAGTGGAATGCCTACTTTCGATACGACTATGGTTGGCCATGCGGGTTATAACGTCTCCTAATGTTACGTTGAAGAAAAATTAATCAATTCTTACGTCGTAACAATTCCATTTTTCATACGTCTAAAACGGGTCGCTAATTGGCCGTTTCCTTTAGGCGTACGAAAAGATATAATTTTACGTGTAAAAACTAATTTTCTATTCTTACGTCTAAAGGAAACAACCAATCAGCGACCCGTTTTAGACGCATACAATGGTATTGTTACGTCGTAAGAAATTATTGTTACGACATTAGAATTGATTTTCTTAGATGTAAAATAGGTCTGAAAACTAGTTTTGACGCGTAAATTGATGTCTATTAGCGACCCGTTTTAGACGTATGGAATGGTAAAATTGTGAAAATTTAAAAATAAAATTGATAAATAAAATGGTAGAATTAAAGGGAAATTTGGTAAATTTATTAGCTGTTGGTGAATTGGCAACATTTCTCTCAAAAGTTGAAGAAATTTTCCCGAAAACTTAAGAAAATTCCCGATACTTAGGAAAATTTCGCAAAAATGTTCCGAAAATTGCCCCAAATGAAAAAAATGTCCCGAAAATTGAAGTTTCCCCAAAAATTGAGCAAAATTACCTGATAATTAAAAAAAATATTACTAAAATAAAAACAAACTGTCCGCAAATGAAGAAAATGTTCCAAAAAGGGAAGAAAAGTACAGAAAATTGACAAAATGCCCGAAAATGAAGTAAATTTCCCGAAAAATTAAGACAATGAAAGAAAATTTTAGATTTCCCGATTAGCATCAACTTGAACATTGATAGAAACTGAAGTTACGAGTGCAATTTTTCCACTTGCAACCGGGAAATTTGTGGGTTTCCCCCTCCCCTCCCCTTTGATAATGGACCCTTCATACGCTCCTGCTGACGCGAATTCATATATTCCTTTGATTTAAAAGGATGTTTCGTTTAGAACGTCCCTAGATTAATAAGACTAAGTACAGAAGTACCTCGCTTGAAAATTTCGAAGGTAAATATGATAATACCTCCATAA
The DNA here is from genome assembly GCA_020152595.1 of Chiridota heheva. Taxonomy (NCBI): domain Eukaryota; kingdom Metazoa; phylum Echinodermata; class Holothuroidea; order Apodida; family Chiridotidae; genus Chiridota; species Chiridota heheva. The sequence continues at coordinate 3,887,064 of JAIGNY010000733.1, forward strand.
GCACACAATAATCATTGGGGGATTATCTCGTCTTAAAGGAGTATTCCCATTGATTTTCAGTTTTCTAATATATGATAGAGATAATTTGTAGAAACAAATTTGTGAAAAAACTATGTTAATATCTTATTCCGTTTAGAAGTTATATCAATTGTAAGAGTAGAAAAATATTCTTAAAAAGACCTCATACAGTATATTTCCTTCAGCTTGGTGATGTCACCAAGGCAATTCCAGCACAGTTCTTATGTATTTCTTATCAATTTAATTACACTTTTTTTACATTATCAAACAGCATTTTTGGTTCATTATAGAAATAGGGTGGAATATAGAATTTACAAGAAAACATTTTTTTTCTTGATATACATCACATTTTCAATCAGAAAAAATTCCAAATTATTCTTAAAGAAATACAAAAGATGTTTTGTAGAAATTTGTTCTATGACATGACAGATGTTGCCAATCAGTCACTTTTGTCCAAATTCAAAAATACTTTAAAATGTTGTAACTTCTAAATGGAATAAGATATTAACATAGTTTTTTTCTCACCACTTTGTTTTTAAAATTTTCTCTATCATATATGACAAAATAAAATTTCATGAGAATATTCCTTTAAAGACACTAATGCGGAACGTAACACGTTGATCACCTTTTAAACTTATTATTCTATAGAAAAGTACACTGAACTATATCTGCATTTTAAATCCATTTGTTCTTGAATAAACTTGTACGTATCAACACTCACCTCTATTCTATACCTACAGACTTATAAGCTTAGAAATGATGTTTTTTACCATTATAATTGTAACTGGCATAAAGTATAAAATTAAATAAACTGTCAAATCTTCACGTGCTGTTAGATTAATTCTTTGTTGTCATTTTACACCCAACTGCTCTACCTAAGCCTGAGGGATTTGAAGTTTTCGTTGAAAAATTAAGTTCAACTAAGGTCAATCTTCTATAATAGAAAATAAACTAACCCGAATGACAAAGAATGACCTCCAAATCTTTCTTCCATTCAGTTACCCTTGATCGAGGAACCAAATTACCACGCATGCGTAATACCAATAAACACTGAATTTTGAGTTGTGACGTACATAGATATTTTTCGATGGATCAAAGACATCAAAGTGTTCCAAATCGCGGTTTTATATTCTAAGCCCTTAACTAGGCTTTTTCAATTTCTCCGAATAGTCTGGTTTCAAATTCACCAAATTTATAAAAGCAAAAAAAAAAAAGAAGTAAAATCAACGGCAATATTTAAAAACATTTTGTTTCAAATTGAACGGATATTGCTGAAAATTGCGTTGAAGAAATTCTAGTGAGGGCACTTTCTTTGTTTAAGCTTTCTAACCGTCTAATAAGGTTCTAAAACAGGAAAAAAGAGCCTTTCGTTTAAGTCAGCCAGTAAAGTGCTAAATGTCTGCAAGGGTGTGTGACACCAGGGGCGGACTGGCGGTAAGGAGATTCCGGACTCTCCTCCCAATGGCCTGGCCTGAAAGTGGCCTGGGGCATGGCCTGTAAAAAACATATCAAATAAAAAGTCAAATCAAAGCTAGGCTGCTATGAACCAAAATATCTAGCTTCAGGGATTAACCCATAGGCGGCGGAATCAGGGTACAGCCCCGCCCCCTCTCCTCACTTTCATCAAAAGTTTAAAAAGTTCCCTTTTTCAGAGAGGAAAAGTGCCTTTTTGCTGAGGAAAAATAAAAAAGTGCCCATTTAAAGAGGACAAGTGCCCTTTCAAACATTAAAAAAAAAATTCTTCAAAATTAATACATACGATCTTTTCATTAATCCTTACTCTACCAGCACTTTTATGAAAACGTGCTTGGGATGCTGGGTCAAAAACGGGGCACCCAAAACGGGGATAATATCGCCGCGTGGTAGAGTAAGGGTTAAAAACAGGCTGATTATTGAAGGTTTCTCTGCCTTCCGAGCAGCAGAGTTGGGCTCGTTCCGCTTCAGTGACCCATTGGGCCGCCCACCGGGACCATACTGCATACATTTTTGAGTTGGCACACTTGTCGCGAGTTGATTAACCCTTACTCTACCAGCGCTTTTTCGAAAACGCGCTTGGGAGGCGGGTCAAAGATTGGGCACCCTAAACGGCGATAATACCGCCGCGTGGTAGAGTAAGTGTTAAAGAAAGTAACACAAATATCGCCCCTAAAAGACTAAATTGTGAAATTTAACTCGCTTCGCGCGCATACACAATTTCCTCCTAAAGACAAAATTGGGGTCCAACAGCCCTGGACTTTGTTATACATACATTTGTTTTACCTTTGCTTACCTTTGTTTTCCCAGCTTAAAATGTGTATATATATACACACACACACATATATATATATATATATATATATATATATATATATATATATATATATATATATATATATATATATATATATATATATATATATATATATATATATATATATATATATATATATATATATATATATATATATATATATATATATATATATATATATATATATATATATATATATATATATATATATATATATATATATATATATATATATATATATATATATATATATATATATATATATATATATATATATAACATTTCTTAGGGCCTTTTTAGAGTGTGGAGCCACCCTAAATTTCATTAGTTTGGTATCTTTTAAATGGGCCATGCAGGGTATAACTTACTATTTAGACACGGGCCATTGCCATGATATAATTCGACGTACCCTCTTCTATCTTCTTTATCAAGTTTAAAAGATGCCCATTGCAGAGATTAAAACAAAAAGTGTTATTCAAAATATCAAAATATATCATCCCTTTATTCAGTTATCTTTTATTGACAAATTGGAGTGTACTCAAATCAACCAAAACTTCCAATGGCCTTTTAGCCATTTAAATGCCCCTTTGATAAATTATTCTTTCGTTGAAGCTTTGGAATGTGTGATTTTCCTTGCCCGTTCTAGATTTGATTGGTATGCATTGTGGTAATACCTTCAAATAGGAGGTAATTGCCCATCATCATTTATGAGTCAGAACCCCTTGTAAAGTTAAATGATAAGTAAATATCTTGGTCCGACAGTTTGTGCCCGCGATATTTCGCATACTAAAAGATAAAAAAAAGATCCAATCAAGTACTGTTATTCACTTTTTCCGCTTCCAAAACTTTTAGACAAAGAGAAGGATAGATAGGAGTGGAGATGACGAATTTAGTGAGGTAGAGAGAGGAGAAGTTCAGCTTTAAAAGAATTAGTTCAGTCAGTATGGCCAGCGTATATGAAAGAGGACTTCAAACAGTCAACAGAAACAAAATGGTGAAGAAAGCGTTCAAGAATCGTATTCCGTTAAGGAGATATTCAAGTTTAAAGCTCAGTCTTATCTGTGTAGAAATGACTGGTCCACTATGGAAAATTGACTTCTTCATCCTCATATTCTTAACAATTGTTATTGTAGTAAAATGAAAATTCATTTTAATTTTTTCATTCAAACTTATTTTTCCTCGAACTTTCTTCAGGTGGTATGTTATAAATACCCTTTCTAGATTCAGTGTTACTACTTTTTTGATATATCCCATGGTTTTTAAGCCACAAAATATGATTGAATGCATAAAGATTTTGAGGAATCTGAGGCGATGACATCACAACTAGTCTAATTTCAGTCGTTTCTATACAAATAATACAAACTTTAAACTTAGATATTTTCTTAAAGGAGTAAGATTTTGTAATGCTTTCTCACTATTTTGTTTCTTTTGAGTTCCTCTTTCACATAAGATAGACTTGCTTGACCCCTAAACTAATCTAAAGTGAAAAGACGTGTTTGGGTGCTTACTATGTAGGATATGTGAGTTTGACCCAAACAGTGGTTTATATTAGAGGCTGAATTTACATTGACTGATAAATAAATGTCGGGAAGACTGCATGACTGCATAATTCCAAAGAGAGCCGGTTGTGTGTTTTATTTATTACTCAGAACAATTTTTCCAACAAAAGTAACACAAATATCAAATTTCACAAGTGGAGCGCCTTTAATTTGTGTTCTGAAGGCTGCGTGTGAATTTTGGCCAGTCTTGTCTAATTCATAACGATACATTCATTCTCAACAAGAAAATGATAGCTTCCTTAATGATAATCCAAGGACCACTTAAGTTGCTTTTCACATTATTTTAGACATTAAATGTATTCCGATTCATTTCCAAAAAATGGGCTAATCATGATTTATAAGTCTAAATCTTTCCGATTTCAAGACTAATAAAACTTGAAATATCTTGAATAAAATTTAATTTTTTTCTCTCCAGATTTTGGTATAAATGTGTTCTATTTTACCGAATTTTGGACCACATTATACCTTGAATATCTAAAACTGTATATTAAAAGAAAAGGGAAAACGGGTCACCAGTAATTTTCGGAATGATAAAAGTTTCAAAATTTTCAGGTGGGGTGGGGGAGGGGAAGGGTTTATCTATAAAGCTATACTGCTGTGCTACATGCATTCAAAATATGACAGTTGGAAAGTGTCCCTCAGATCTTGTGCCCCAATGCAGATTCAAACATCTTCCGCCGCCCACTCCTAACCCCAACGGGGGCTCTTCCTAGATCCTTGGGTGACCGCCCAGATCCCTAAAATAGCCTGACCTTGTTTGTGTTTCCCGACCTGCTTTAATTGCCCCTGGGTGTGTCAAAAAATACTAATTGTATTTTACAGCTAACCTTCATATATGTAGGATTTGTGAGTATTTTTCGATTTGTTTGTGGATTTCCAATTTGGAAAAAATGGTGGCGTGCTTTCGCTTGCATGGATATTGAAACGAGGCTGATAAGAGGTACGGTATGTCTGTATGTCATGGACGAAGAAGCAAGTGGGTGTGTTTTTTCTATGCCATATGAGAATGGTTGAATCATATACTTCTAAATATAATCGCGATGCATGATCCGGAAAATACGATAATCGGATCCGATTTAGACGACCAAATTCGAGTCATTGAGATTTCCAATCCATCAGTTTAAATCCTGCATTCGCGACTGTTCCTGTTTTTGGACAGTGGTGTAGCAATGAGGTGAAAATGGTGGGTAAACCACACGGGCCCAAGCAAAATCATAATTCAGATGCCCGAGCAAATTAATAAATCAGGGACCCAAACCATGTAGCTTGTAGATGTGCAAACATGGGCCCAAAAGCCAATCTCCTCACGGGCTCCAAAAACAAGTTGCATTACTACTATGGTATTTATTTACAAGGAACTTTCTGGTTGTGAGGGGGAACACCTTTTTTCTTTGTCTATTTTACTTTTAAAGGATAAAGTTCTAAAATATAAATTTGTCACGTCTTATTTCCAAAAGCTATTTAAACATCTGAAATCATCCTAGATTACCTACATAATATTGAAAATATATTAAGAATTTGAGTAATATTTCACAAAAATACTCTAATTCTTATGAGGGAAAGTGCGTCATTTATATCAATGTCAATTGGTTGAAAAAATATACAATGTTGTAATTGCATGATCACATCGCAAAAACGCTCCATCTTCTTTGTTTGTAAATATATGGATTATTAAGTTCTTATTCCCAGCACAGATACAGGGTATCAGAATGTGCACAACTGGGAGTAGGAGGGGAGGAGAGGAGAAGGGGGGGATCCGCTTCGAATGAGTTCTAACAACATAAAAATGTGTCAATTACAAATGAATATTTTTCATTGTATTCCATCACAGAGTACAAATACAGCCACTCACTCAAACAGTAACCAAGCTGGTTGTTGGGACTTGCATCACTGATGACTTACTGGCTGCAGTTTTAGGAATTTCACTGTGGTTCTTGGAGGCTCTAAGGTGCAGTGGCCCAGTGGTTAAAGGAAATTTCCCATGGATTTTTTTCTTCTTCATATATAGTAGAGAAAAGTTGTAGAAAGAAAGTGATGAAAAAAGTATGTTAATAGCTTTTTCCGTTTGGACGTTATAACAATTTAAAGGGTGGAAAAATGTTCTTAAAAACACCTCTTGTACAGTATATGTCCTTCAGCTTGGTGATGTCATTAAAGCAATTCCAACATAGTTCTTATGTATTTCTTATCAATTTATTCACACCTTTTTTACATTATCGAACAGCATTTTTGATTCATTATAGAGATAAGGTGCACATAATTTACAAGAAAACTTGTTTTCTTGGTGTACATCACATTTACAATTTCAAAAAAAAAAAATAATCATTTTTTAAGAAATACAAAGACATTTTGTTGAAATTGTCTCTATGACATCGCAGATGTTGCCAATCAGTCAATTTTGTCCTAATTCAATAATAATTAAACGTTTCGTAACTTCTAAAGAGAATAAGATGTTAACATAATTTTTTTACCACTTTGTTCTAAAAAAAATCCCTGTCATATATTTAAAAAAAATGAAAATCTATGGGAATATTCCTTTAAGGAGTCAAGCTCGTATTCAAAAGGTACCGGGTTCGATTCCCGTCGTGAGCGCTGAATTGTGTCCTTTACTCTACTTGCTTCAGTCCACTCAGCTGTAAAATGAGTACCAGCACTACAATTTGCGATGGACTAGCGTTCTGTCCAGGGGGAGTGGTATTCTCTCATCAGCTTGCGCCACGGAGACCGGGGATAAGCATCGGCTCTATGAGCCCAATGGCTCGATGGAATTAGCTTTTCTTGTAGGCTTTCTTGGAGGTGCCGAAGTTCAACACAAATATTCCTTGATATTATCTACCTTATTTTCATTTTCTGCATCTTTTAATATACGTCCTGTGAAAGTACCTTGCTCTCTGTGACATATCTAGGGCCCTACGGGCCGGGGGCGAGTGAGGCCTATGGTTTATAGGTATAACTGGTATATTTTTCTTACAGGCCTCCTTTATAGGGCCCGGGCCGGGCCCAATAAGGGTGGGCGGCTACCCCTCCTGCTTTCCCCATTTAGCTAAGCCACTGCTTGCAGTATCGTCTTTGCCAGGCCTGTCGAATTTAGGACTATACCAGTTGAGCTTTTGATAGATAGACGGTTTCAAAAGGCTTTATAGCTCGAAGGATTCTGCTGCGGACTTTGTCTGTTCAACTTTTGTGGCCTGGTCCTTCTGTGTTTGCAAGTATCTGATTGACGATATGCGCAGAATCTTATGATAGCATCTTTTGATCAGCCATAACGTAAAAATCTTTCTTACTTAATCTTATTATAGCTTTTTCTTTAAACCTTCTATAATATTGAGGATTTTTCTATTATGGATTTGATTCGTTTTCCACTTTGAGGTTCTGGAAAACTTTAAAGAAAAAGTATGGTCCCATAAATACATTCAGAAGTGAACACCGCCGCGGTGGTAACGTCACTTCCGTTTTTCAATTCTCCTTATTGATTGCTGTAAATCTGTGATGCTATTGATAACTCACGAAGGCCCATATGTTCGGTCCGACGGTTGTGTGATCGATATTATCGCAGATTTCTCGCGCTCAGTATGGAAAATTGAAAACCGGAAGTGACGTTGTCAGCACTGCGGCGTGTACTTTGGAATGTATTTACGGGACGATAATCCTTTGGGAATATATATATATATATATATATATATATATATATATATATATATATATATATATATATATATATATATATATATATATATATATAGATGTATGTATATATATGTATGTATATATATATATATATATATATATATATATATATATATATATATATATATATATATATATATAAATATGTATATATATATATATATATATATATATATATATATATATATATATATATATATATATATATATATATATATATATATAAATATATATATATATATATATATATATATATATATATATCTATATATATATATATATATATATATATATATATATATATATATATATATATATATATATATATATATATATATATATATATATATATATATATATATATATATATATATATATATATATATATATATATATATATATATATATATATATATATATATATATATATATATATATATATATATATATATATATATATATACATATATATATATATATATATATATATATATATATATATATATATATATATATATATATATATATATATATATATATATATATATATATATATATATATTTATATATATACATACAAATACATGTATATATATATATATATATATATATATATATATATATATATATATATATATATGTATATATATATATATATAAATTTATATATATACATACAAATACATGTATATATATATATATATATATATATATATATATATATATATATATATATGTATATATATATATATATATATATATATTTATATATATATACATATATATATATGTAGATATATATATATATATATATATATATATATATATATATATATATATATATGTATATATATATATATAAATTTATATATATATACATACAAATACTTATATATATATATATATATATATATATATATATATATATATATATATATATATATATATATATATATATATATATATATATATATATATATATATATATTTATATATATATATATATATATATATATATATATATATATATATATATATATATATATATATATATATATATATATATATATATATATATATATATATATATATATATATATATATATATATATATATATATATATATATATATATATATATATATATATATATATATATATATATATATATCTATCTTAAAATTCAGCATATCCAGATTATTCATAGCAAGACCACATATGCCATGGGGATACCCGTGGTGGTGGATATCCCCTGTACCCGTCCCAGACGAGACACGTATCGAGAGCAAAGATAATCTTAAAGAGGGACTGAGCGACTCAACATACTGACATAGTTGTTTGAACCGTTGTAACAGAAAATTCTATTCCCCTGGAAATTTTGTCTGGCCGGACAGTATTTCCTAGAAAATGATGTCCTGTTCGGTCCGGCCGAACAGTATTTCCTAGGAAATTATGTCCCCCTATTCTATGGTGGCTCATTGGGGGCACCAATATATTGTTATTCAATATATTTTTACGAGTTCAATTTGTTTTCTTCTGAGTTTTTTTCGTTTTCCCATTTTTGGCTTGTTTTTCCAGTTTTTTTCTTCATTTTCCGACGGTATTTGATAGGCCTCACGCGTATCTCACAAACGAGGACAAGTGCGTTGTGCTGACCGTGCTGACCGCGTATATGCAGAGAGGGATAGTCTTTCATGGGAAAATTGCTATCGCTAGCAAAAATTAAACTTGAAAAATGTATGTTTTATAAGTGACATTTCCCAAATTATTACCAACAACATTCGTCTATGTGCTGATGATTGCATCTTCCATCGAACAATATATTTCCCCTTTTGACTGCTCCTTTCTTCAAAACGCCATTAACTTTCTTCTCAATTGATCCCACAAGAGGCAAATGGCATTTAACCCCAGTAAACGTGCAGTTATCAATATAACCCGCAAAAGACATTTCTCAAAAATATCTCGAAGGAAACCACCCCTCTGACCGTACCACATCCTTAAAATCTTACGGAATAACCCATAGTCTATAAGTTGTAACTTCTCATTGCTAAAATAGTCAACAAATACACACAAACTCAACATGGTTCGTAAGAAACGTCGCTGAGCCCACTCCTCTTTAAAATTAACTACTTACACCTCCCTTCTTCGCCCCTTGAGTATACATGTTTCCACTTTCTGGGACCTTACACATTGTCTAATAGAAAACGTCCAAAAAAGAGTCATTTGTTTCAGCTGCAACAATTATGACTGGGGTCAAAGTATAACATCGACCTACAAACTTCACTCTGCCTTCAAGCCCTACAGAATCGTAGAGCAAGTTCTTCATTACCTATGGCTCATAAGAATATCCACAATATTGCTGAAATTCAAATTATTTCCTATTTAAGCCCCACCCATACTTGAGCCTAAACACATGGAGGAAACATAATATCAACCTCAAAAGGTATTTAACCATGACAGGGTTCTAGGAAGCTTTCAAAAAGTGGGGAGCACTACCTCTTAGGTGTCACTTTTCCAGTCATGTTCACCCAATCCCAATCTGTAGATAAAATAAGTAAGCCCAAAACAACAAAGTAAAAGGGGCACTTTATTTTTAGAAAGGGAACTTTTCAATGGGGACATATTCTCGCCGTACATGGGACTGACAAAGTCGCGAGTTTAATTGGGACAGTAATTGAGGGACACTTTTCATTGTCAAAACGGGCACTTTTGTCACTTTTCGGAAAAGTGAAAGGCCCGTGTTTCCCCTCCCCTCCCCCTCTCAACCGTCTCCTCCCCCTCTCACCCGGACTCATACACCCATGATTTAAACTTGAAAGGAAAGGTGTAGTCCCATAAATCATTCAGAAGTGAACGCTGCCGCGCCGGCAACGTCACTTCCGGTTATTAATTTTCCTATTGATCGCGATAAATATGTGTTGTTGTAGATCGCACATCCACTCGACTGAACAAAAGGGTCTACATTTGTTATCGATAACATCACAGATTTCTCGTAATCGATAAGGAAAATTGAAAACCGGATGTGACGTTACTTGCACTATCGAATTTATTTATGGGACGATACTTTTCATTTAACCATAGAAAACATACATGTTATAAACAGCGACACGGCGGTATGTATCTAAATATCATAAGTATTCATGCATATTATGCATGCCTTTAGGTCACACTTAAAATGGCAACCATGAGGGTCATCAGTGTTGGGCTGCATAGGAAAAACGTTAAATTTGGTTGAATGTTGACTTTTTGACTCTCGCATACCTGATCATAAAACTCATAAAAGTAATGATATAAAATCGTTACCAATCCATTCCTTTCTTCTTTAGTTTCAAAATCGGGGAAATTTGAAGCTGTTTTGAAAGCCATGTTAGACTTAAAACAGCCGTTTGTTTGCAGCCTCTATCAAATTTATTGATGTTTTTCCTGATTTTGCACCCAAGGATGCAGCTTTTTGAATATTTATTTTGCAAGGGGTGGATTGTTCACGAATTTATCTTGCCATTTTTTAAAGTTTCATGACCAGGGATGCAGGAGTTTTAAAATAAAATAAAAAAATTCATGCATATAGGAGGATTTTCCTCACAACAACAATTGAATACACAACATTAACGGACAGAGGCGGTAGTTACCTGCATTTTCCCATCAGTCACCAGAGGTGACTGCCAGGTTCTGCTAAACACTGCCGAGGATGATAAAATACACACAGACATACAAACATAAAGATGAAAAACAACTCAAGAGAAAAATCAAACAATGACATCTGGACGTGATGACTAGGCAAAGAGCAGCGGTGGGTGGGGGAGGGAAAATAAAAAAAAATATTTAAAAAACTTAGTCAGGAGGGATGACCAGGTGGGGGGGGAGGTAGAGGTTCAGGGTTGAAGGGTAACAGGAGGGACTGGTGTAAAGGTCTAACAGCTGCGTGAGGTGGGGTGGTTTGCGTTGATTATCATCACTGAGCTTGGTTGTCCATGCGATAATTGAACCTGTCTCTGAGAAGGGGGACGTTAGCCCGGCAGTGAAGGTCAGGAAGACGAGTTCTGCGGGGGAGTCGCAGAGCCCGCCGAAGGGACTTGTTCTGGATGATTTGGAGTTTGGCAACGTGGTTAGAAGGGGCGTTGAAAATAAATGGGAGGCCGTACTCGAAGAAGTTTTGTAGAGAGTGAGGAGAGATTTAATAGAAGATAGAGTTGACAGTTGAGGAAAAGACTTATTGAGCGAGGCGACGGCAGCCTTTGGAGTGAGAGACCCTGATGTGGGTAAGCCAGGGGTGAAGGCGAAAGTTGCTGGTGAAGGTGAGCTTAAGGAAAGTGGCTTTGAAGGAGTGTGGTACAGGCGCCCCATGGATATGGACCATAGGGAACCTCCTATGCAGCCTAACACTAATGACCCCTACGGTTGCCATTTCAAGTGTGGTCTATGCGCAAAGTAATGTGAAGTGGGGCAAAAGTTGGCCTTGTCGCCGAATATAGCTTCCAACAACTGGGTTATGGTCATGGGCGAAAAGATTTTAGTTGGAGGGGCAAACATGATTATAGGAGGGGCAAAATACGAGCATCTTTTGAATTATTAATATAATTCGATACAAACAACAATGATAAGCAAATATTTCGGGGGCAAGTGCAACACCACCTTCTTCAGTCATAGCTGTCTATGTGGTTCTTCGAATACTAGTAGTAAAAGTCAAAACAATACTTAATAAAATTAAATCAAAATATCGATGACCTTAATGAGCCACCGTAGAATTGGAGGGACCGAAATGAATAGGAAATTCAGTCCGGCCGGACCGAATTTCTAGTCGACAGTGTTTCATGTCACACCGTCACCAATAAATCCGATACAAACGAGTAACGTCACTTTCGCGGCTGTAATGGATTGACCTGCTGGCGTGTGTGGAAATATTTCGACCAATCAGAAACGTTGGATTGTAGTATATTTTTTATATCAATGTTAGCACGATATCTGCAGCTTTTAAATGCACTAGAACATAAGGATAAGTTCAGTGGTCAAGCATGTCCATCTTATATGAAAGAGGACTTCAAAAGAAACAAAATGGTAAAGAAAGCGTTCAAAAATCTTATCATCCGTTAAGGAATAAAATTGTCAATTTAAAGCTCAGTCTTATCTGTGTATAAATGACTGGTATAGTAAGTTTATGGAAAAGTTGGCGTCTTCATCCTCACATTCTTAACAACTGATAATATATTTTAATGAAAGCATATTTATGTTTTTCTCTATCTAAATTACTTTTCCTCGAACTTTCTTCAGGTGGGATACTATAAATACCCTGCTTTTTACTACATTTTCGACATATCCCATGGTTTTAATCAACAAAATTGCAGGACAAGTATGACAAAATACATAGAGACTGAGGAATCTGAGGCTATGACATCACAACCAGTCTGATTTCAGTCATTTCTACACAAATGATACCAAGCTTTAAACTTAGATATCTCCTCAACTGCTTAACGCAATAAAAGTTGTTTTGAATGTTTCTTCACTATTTTGTTTTTTTGTGAAGTTCTATTTCATACTAGAAAACCGTAAACTACACAAACTCCAGTCATTTCTGTTCTAGATATTAGATATGTTTGTCACAGAAAATACAACAGTCTTGATATTTTTCAACTCTTCTAATGCACACGTCCATGGCAATGGCCCATATTCATATTTTTTTCTTTAAAGAAAAAAGTATCTACCCTAATTGCACTGTCATTAAAGAAGACATAAAGTAAAATACTGTAGCTTAATATATAATAGAGAATTAAAAAAAAAAAAAAACAACTACCAAAAACTTTATCCTAATATCTTAATCCATTCTCAAGTTATCCAACTTTGAAGTTGTAACATGGATGCTGCCATTTGGTCTAATTATCTCATCACCCACATATACATATATACACACACACACACACCCACACACATATATATATATATATACATATATATATATATATATATATATATATATATATATATATATATATATATATATATATATATATATATATATATATATATATATATATATATATATATATATATATATATATATATATATATATATATATATATATATATATATATATATATATATATATATATATATATATATATATATATATATATATATATATATATTTTATATATATATATATATATAAATATATATATATTTTATATATATATATATATATATATATATAAGTACACACACATATATATATATATATATATATATATATATATATATATAAATACACACACACATATATATATATATATATATATATATATATATATATATATATATATATATATATATATATATATATATATATATATATATATATATATATATATATATATATATATATATATATATATATATATATATATATATATATATATATATATATATATATATATATACATATGTATTTATATATATAGCGAATAGAATATAAATAGTGCCTTCATCACCAACACCTTCATCATGAAATGCAAGATATTAAAAAAAAATACAATTTGTCTCTTGGTCAGGGTAATAAGAAATGATGTAAATAGTAACTAGAAATCACCTTACAATTACACAGATCAATGATTTGAAAGCTGACTTTAAAGAAGTAACCTCTTAAAAAGGAAAAGTCCCTAATTTCGCAAGTTTTGCGTGCGTATGGCGCGACATTTTAACATTTAATACAAAATGTTTGATATCAAAAAATGAATTTCTGATATCAAGAAATAATTTCTGATATCAGAAAAATAATTTCTGATATCAAGAATTATTTCTTGATTTCAGAAAATCTATTTCTGACATTAGAAATTCTTTTCTGATATCAAAAATTGGGATTCATTGATATCGAGATTTAAATTACCGATATCAACAATTCATTTTGTGATATCAGATTAACTATTTTTGATATCAAAAATCTTTTTTGCTAATATAAAAATACAAAATATCTAATATCCAAATTTAAATTTCCGTTATCAAATCTTTATTTTGTGATATCAAAAATTGATTTCTTGATATCAAAAATTTAATTTCTGATATATGACATTCAATTTCTGATATCAAGATACAAATAATTGATATGAAGAATTCAATTTTTGATGTTAAAAATTCCAGATTACCATACAATCAAAAATTATATTTTGACGGTATGTATCCGAATTGAGAAGTAACCGTAATATCACTGTATGATTGAAAATACGCGGTAATTCTGAAGTTGCCAACCTGCCATGTACTAGCCATGCACTTCCTGTCTGCCTGTACAAGTCCATATTGTATAAACTATCTGAACGTATCTGGTTGGCCACGTGGGCCATAATGTCTCCTAATAAAACTAATTCTAAAGGAAACAGTCAATCACCGGAATTGTTACGACGTAAGAACTGATTGTTACGACGTAAGATTGTACCGTTCTTAAACGTAAAATACATCTAAAATTAAATTTAAAGAATAAAATTATGTCTATTCTTACGCCTAAAGGAAACAGCCAATCAGTGATGTGTTTTAGACGTATGAAATGGGATTCTTACACGTAAGACAGTAAGAACTGATTGTTACGACGTTAGAAGTGATTGTTACGACGTAAGAATGGTTTTTTTTAGGTGACACGCATGGCCAACCATACACGTACAACAAACGTACGTACGGACGTACACCTACACATATGCAATAGTAAATAGTATTTAGTCTAGTCGTTTTACTCGTAAGATCAAGGATCATCTTCTGCGTTTGGCAGAAAATGTGGAAGCTGCTGTTGCAAATACAAATGATAATGAGGACTTTCAAGATAATTTATTGGAAAATACGACACAGCTTTCAGGCCAAGAAGAAGACCCCTAAGCCCATCACTGCCAGCTCATGGGAGAAAAATAAAGACGTCACTTTAACTTTTGTAGGAATCTTAACAACTCCCTGGTATGACAGTACCAGCCGCGATGGCTAAGCATAAGTACCAGTACAGATCAGTCAAATTTGCATGTCACAACGTACGTTAGCCATGTTAGGTGCTATCAGTATCACCATGACAACTCCATGGTATCACTAGCTCTGTTAGGCCCAAACTGGAAGGTCGCTTATTGGTAATGATTTCTCAATCTAGTTACTTGTCCTAATTGAAGAATTTTTTATGTCAGAATTCATTTTTTGACATCAAGAAAGTATTTCTAAGTTGATATCGATAATTTGGATTTTTGATATCAAGAAATAAATTTCCGATATTAAGAATTCAATTCTTGATATCTGAAATTAAATTTTTGATATCAAAAATGATTTTCTGAGAATAAAATTTATTTCTGTGATATCAAAATTCTATATATATTTATATATATACATATACATATATATATATATATATATATATATATATATATATATATATATATATATATATATATATATATATATATATATATATATACATATATTATATATTTATATATATATATATAAATATACATATACATATATATATATATATATATATATATATATATATATATATATATATATATATATATATATATATATATATATATATATATATATATATATATATATATATATATATATATATATATATATATACATATACATATACATATATATATATATATATATATATATATATATATATATATATATATATATATATATATATACATATATATATATATATGCATATGTATATATATGTATATTTATAAATATATATATATATATATATATATATATATATATATATATATATATATATACATATATACACATACATATATATATATACATATTTATACATATACATATATATATATATATATATATATGCATATGTATATATATGTATATTTATAAATATATATATACATATATATATATATATATATATATATATATATATATATATATATATATATATATATATATATATGTATATATATATATATATATATATATATATATATATATATATATATATATATATATATATATATATATATATATATATATATATATATATATATATATATATATATATATATATATATATATATATATATATATATATATATATACATATGCATATATATATTTATATATATATATATATATATATATATATATATATATATATATATATATATATATATATGTATATATACATATATATATATATATATATATATATATATATATATATATATATATATATATATATATATATATATATATATATGTATATATATATATATATATATATATATATATATATATATATATATATATATATATATATATATATATATATATGTATGTATATATATATATATATATATATATATATATATATATATATATATATATATATATATATATATATATATATATATATATATATATATATATATATATATATATATATATATATATATATATATATATATATATATATATATATATATATATATATATATATATATATATATATATATATAAGGGTTTGGGTCATAACGGGGCAAAATTTGGTGATTTTTGTTTTTGTCCGTGGGTTTGTGTGTGTGTGTTTCTGTGTATGTGTGTGTGCACGAATGTGTGTGTGTGTGTGTGTGTTGGGGGAGGGGGGGTCCGAATGTGTGCGTATGCAACAATTAATTTTGTGTCGCTTAGAGCTCAAAAACTGTAATATACCCATGAATCAAATTTGGTGGAAGGGTACCCCTGGCCTGGAACATTTTTCTCCAAGGTATTGGGTACAAAGGTCAAAAGTTACATATCAAATGAACCAATTTTTTGGTGATGGCTGTAACTTTTTAAGGAATTACTTGGTATCTTAACAAATTGCATAGGTTGGAAGGGTGTAACATTCTAAGAAAAAAATAAAATAATTAGAGGTCAAAGGTAATGGGTCAAGGGTCAAACAAGTTTTTTATGCAAACATAACATATCTTTTGAAGGAATTACTTGATATCTTTACAAATTGCATAGGTTGGAAAGGTGTAACATTCTAACACAAATTAATAATAATTAGAGGTCAAAGTTAATGGGTCAAAGGTCAAATATGTGTTTTTTATGCAAACTTTTGAGCCACTTTAAACTCGAAAAGTACAAGACTTATACTAACCCTATGTTGTACCATGATACCTTGGTACATAAATTTGTGTCCAGTAGACTCTGGGGTCAAAAGTCAAAGGTTACAGAACAATTGATCACTTTTTACCATTTCCCCCGATAGATATGGAATGGTAAGTGTGACGTGAACATGAACGGTGTAATACAATAGAGTGCGATGAATATTAAAAAATTTCAGATGTTATTTCAGTGATTAGGATAACGGGTCAGAGGTCAATATGTGATTTTACGGAATAATTATGTACTAATTTGTACAAATTCTGTACCACTTTAAATTTCTAAATTAGTGATACGTACCTGTAACGTCACTTCCGCAGCATTATTTAATGTCTTATCAGTATATGTGCAAATGTTTAGAACAATCAAAAGCGTTCAATTTTATTGTATATTTCTGTTCACGTTAACAGAAAATCTTATCCCGTTAAGGAGATATTCAAGTTTGAAATTATGTTTTATCTGTGTAGAAATGACTGGCGTAGTAAGTCTACTAATATAATACTACTATGGAAGTTTGGTATGATTATCCTCACATTCTTAACAATTGCTAAAGTATTTAACAGAAAATTTATTTAACTTTTTTACTTCTTGATTTTATTTATTGTTTATGAAATTTACATTTTATCAAAGGAATACGAGGGCATATTACTCGAGACTCCCCATAGAATAGTCCAGCACTTCCCTTGCATGCAATGGTACTGATGAATGCCACTGAATCTCAAACTTAACTGGCAGAAAACGACGCCCTTATTTTTGATCGAACGCTACTTTCTGACTTCCAAGGATTAGTTCAGTAGCCAACAAGTTCATCTTATATGAAAGCAGAGGCGTAGAAGGGTCACCTCTCAGCAGTGGCGCATAGTAGGGGGAAACAATCCTCTTTAGGAGGGCAAAACTATAAAGGTAGAACTTTTCAACCAACATATTAATATATCAATTGTGGGTACCCTAGGGATGTAGAAAAGGTCACCTCTTAGGAGATAAGAACCCAAAATTTCCTGGTTATAGATGGAAAATCGCACTGGTAAATCCAGTTTCCATCAAACGTTGCTGCTAATCGAGAAATCTCGTTCAAATCGAGACAGTTTGTTCAATTTTCTTCGTTTTCGGGAAATTTTCTTCATTTTCGAGAATTTTCTTTATTGCGGGAAGTTTTCTTCGTTTTGGGGATATTTTTGGGGGTAATTTTTTCATTTTGTGGGAAATTTTCTTTAGTTTTCGGGAAATGTCAAATTTTCCCAAAAATTCCAATAATTTTACCAAGGTTTCCAATAATTTTACAAAATTTTCTTTTATTTTTTGTTTATCTAAATTTTATCAATTTAGTTTATTTCTCAATTTTTCTTCCCAAAAGAATCCAACCAGGAGGTGTAAAATGCTCTCAGGGAACGTTTTTCTCGTTTCTCCTCCGCTTCCCACACCTCTGACCCTCCCTTCAAGTCGATTGAAATGTCGAATGCAGCACTGCACCATTTTATGACCAAAGAACACTGAATTGAAATATGATAATTATCTTAAATGAGGCTATTACTTTGTAGGTATAGAATCAAATTCAACTTGAACTTGTTGTTATGTTGTTATGAGGTATGGGCATGCACTGAGGTTTGAAAATTAGGTTTCCTCCCTATAAAGGAATCATCATTTTTAATACCACTGGGAATTCGGGGAAAGAATATGTAACTGGGGCATTGCCCCTCTTGCCCCACTCTGGCTACGTCACTGCCTCTCAGGAAGTGGGACAAAAATATTTTAAAAAATCGGGGTGACAAGTGGAAAATTTGCACTGCTAAATTAAGTTTCAGCAAAAATAAATCTTCAATAACCTGGAAATTTCTATTATTTTTGGAAAATTTCGTTCATTTTCGGAACATTTTGGCCAATTTTCGGGAAATTATACCAAAACATTCAATAATTTTAACATATTCTTCAATTTTATGTTAATAATTTCCCAACCTCCCAACCGGGAGGAAAGCATGCAACCGGGAAAGTGAAATTCTCTCAGCACCTCAGGGGCAGTTTGCCCCTGCCTCCCCCCGCTTCCTACACCCCTGTAACAGTATGAAAGATACTTTAAAATAAACAAAATGGCGAAGAATTATTTCAGCCTCTTATCCCATTAGGGTCTCATCTGATGTTTTTGTGGAACGTCAACCGTAGAAGGTTGCAGACCTCAGCTCACTTTCTCAACAATTGTTTATGTAATTAAAGAAAATTACTTAAACCTTTTTATTATTTTTTACTTTTTTGTAGAAGTTTCTTTCTTTACTATATAGACTCTGATTTAGTATTTTCCTGACCTCCAATGATTTTTAGGACACAAATCTCAAGAAAATATATAATAAAATGCATAAAGACTTTCGATGAATCGGAAGATGTGACGTCACATTTAGTCTAATCTCAGTCGTTTCTGCCTAAATGAGACAGAACTTTCAATTCTCCTAAATCAGTTAGATGGAATAAGATATTGAAGTAGTTTCTCCATGCGCCATTTTGTTTCATTTTATGCCCTCCTTCATTATAAGATGAAGTTGATTTAATTGCTTGACCGAAATGATACCGAACATTAAAGGAAAGGTATCGTTCCATATATATATATATATACATTCAGAAGTGAACGCCGCTGTGTTGGTAACGTCACTTCCGGTTTTTAGTTTTCCTTACTGATTTTGAGACATCTGTGATGTTATCTATAACACATGTTGGCCCGTGTTCGGTTCGGCGGATGGGTGATCGATATCATCGCAGATTTCTCGCTAGTAATAGGGAAAATTGAAAACAGGAAGTGACGTTACCAGCACGATGGCGGCGCTCACTTCTGAATGTATTTATGGGACGATATATTTCCTTGAAATTTGAACGGAATAAGATATTGAAGTCATTTATTCATTATTTTGTTTCTTTTTTAAGTCCTCCTTTACATAAGGTGAATTTGTTTGACCACTGAACTAATTCGTTGACTTACATGGAAATATGATTTTGGTGAGAAGGACCCCGATCACGGCAACAAGGAAGAAGAATGGCATGCATATTATAACAACCAGAAGCTTGCAACACGTCTTGCAACTTATGAATCATACAGGATACCACTTGGCAACTGGCCCTGGTACATTGAACAGTCACAATTCCTTGACTGAAATTAAAACAGAGATATGATATCAGCTGCCTAACGATTTTGCATTTAACCTATAGGAAGGGGAAGGGGAAAACTGAGCGGATTATTTCCCGAAAATTTGCTAAAATTTCCCCAAAACTGGTCAACATTTGCCAAAATTGAATAAAAATTCCCGAATATAAAGGTAGGGATTTCCCAATTTGTAGCAATTTTTGATGAAAACTTAATTTACCAGTGCAATTTTTCTACTTGTCACCGGTAAATATTTCGGGGTTTTCCCCGTGAGAGGTAACCCTTCTTACGCCCCTGCCCGTACGGACGGGGTGCGACAGGTTCGTTCGCCCCACCTGCCCACGACCGCAATGGTACTCAAATGTCATATACATTCCTATAATTCATGTGAAATTGGGAGCGTGGAAACGCACCCCCATGGAAAAATCTGGCTACGTGCCTGCCACCACCCCAATCAATATGAACACTGTCCTAACGGGTGAAAGATCTGAGCAATTATTTCATCTTTTAGGCGACCGAAATTTAGTAAACAAAAGTGTTTAAACTTCAAGCTTTTACAGGCTGACAGGCTTATAGATGTGTGTATTTTTCATTTTTGAATGTTAGGTTTCGAAGACATATTAATCTGTTAATAACATATGTGCATTACTTTGTTTACTTAAATCTTTCTTTGGTTTACATTTCTACACCCTGCAGATTAAGATAATACATAAATTTGAAAGAAAACAGAAAATGATCTAAAACAAAATTTTCCTTGAACATACAAGTAAAATAATACAATTCGTGTTAAGAGTGTTTGCATAACGGATGCGTGATATCTGGATATAGGCTGTCAGAGCACATTTTATTAAGATGACTTCACTAAGCAGCTCTTGAAGTAGGCTAGCTATTCTCCAGGCTTTAGAATAGTTTCGTTTATTAATATGAGTTTCAACGTTATTAAAAATCAAATAGCACTATTTGAACTCACCATTCACAAAGTTTAAAGGTTTTATGCCGCCATCTTGAAGTCTTCTATATCTTAATTGTTAGTACAATTTGTAATTGTTGCTTTGCTATCTAATTTCAATGGGTACACTCAAACTGTTCCAACCTGATTAAGTGACATGTTCTTCACATAATGTTTGATTGCTTTTGAAGAGGAATCGATAAGACATACAGATACCCCATCTAGTTATAAGCTCAATGACATCAAGGCAATTTCATTATAGGCTTTTGTCTGGTGGTTCATTTTCACGGCGAGATTCACATATGGTTTAGGGCAACAATCATGTCGGGCGAAATAACAGATGAATTTTGCTAAATAACAAGCGGAAATAATTAGTTTGTAATAAATGAATGATTTTCCGCACTCACTTGTCTATTTGTTAGTTTTCTTCTTGATTTAAGTCAAACCTGCTCAAAAGCACTTTACAATTATAACTTAAGCCTTAGGCGAAAACAGATTAAATCAAAATAAGAAGTTCGTAAAATCAAGGAGAAAGTATTGTATAACAAGTCAGACGTCAACATTTTGAATTAATTAACGCGTCTTTGGAGCACGTTTGAAGCCATTAAGATTATTGTTAAGAGTTGTCCTACGTTATAGCCTATTTTGACGTGGCAATTTAAACATTTCAAATACCCAGAAGCTTAAGTATATCATAAAACACTTTCAATAACTCTTCAGTATTTTAAGTCAATTCATGTTGATCGTTTGAGCTGTTGAAGTTCATTGATCTTGGAAGCCAAGTCTTGTAAAAGTCAAGATGCAATCAGTTAATGTCAACAATCAGTCCGGTTCGTACCCCCGATCGGAAGAACAGTTTTGTTCTCCCGATCGGGGGATCCTTTACAGAAGTAACCCACAATACATCTATCAAATTTCAAAGTTTGTATAGAAATAACATAAGAATCAGAAACATTTAGAGCGCAGGGAACTCAACCACTATGAAAGGTTTCAAATTTTTCTTCACGATTTGAAATAATGGCATATGAATTATCTTTTATCGTGCGCTTTTAAAAATTACCATGCGGTTTTCGAGAAATTTAAAGAAAAGTAATAAGTTCTTATGTGTTACCGTTGGGCAGTCACGCTTTAACAACGTTTTCTGAATTATGATCAATAACTTGGGGATTTGTGAAAATTATTTAGCAATAACTGCGTGATAGTAACGAAGTTGTTTTACTTTCGCGAAATTGAACATGAACAAAGCAAACTTTGTTACAAACCTTCAATGAAGCGACTGATGCGCGACTATGACTAAAACTTCACAATAAAAATGGCGTCTTTCATATATCACTGTAAGCTTAGTACGCATGCTTGAGTCTCCCGATCGGGAGACTTATTGATTCCCCCGATCAGCGGTACAAACTGGTCAATGCAGACGTGTCAGTTTCCTTAAAGAAAACATAAAGTCTAGCATAATCCTTATTTCATTAGATAGAATTGAAAATATTAAATCTTCTGACCAAGTTTCATACCTATCGAAGCAATTTCAGACCTCCTCCACCAATCATCTTTTTATCTGAATGTAAAGCTTTGTTGTTAAATTCTCATGATTAGTGTGGAAATTAATTAATCAAATGAAATCAAAATTAAGATTTTTTTTTTACTAATGAAAAACTTTAATGCTACTACTTTGGGAGCCGCCATTTTGATTTTAGAAAATGATTTCATTAAACGAGCAGGATGCTGGAATGCCTTGTATAGTATATTTCTTATTATTTTATCTTAGTTTTCTAGATTATGAAATTGTTTTCCTTTTGTAAGGGTTAAGGACATTTTTGTGCACACATGAAATTATCAAAACATGTCAAAACTTTGTGTCACATCATTTTGGAATAAAAACTTAAATAAAATTGATAAAGAAATACATTATCCATGTCCCTGTTGAGGAAAATATAGCGTCATCATGGACACAATTTGAATACAGAACTGAACAAGATGGCAAGTGTTGCCTTCAAACATAAATAACTTGAGATGGGAATAAGATTTTGACTTGCTGTTTGTGTTAGTTGATTGAGATGTTCATACTTTCATGTAATATAAGAATTGTATCAGATTTTGTTTCTTTTAATCTGTTAATACATTCAGCTCATATCAGAGAAGTTTTAAACACACTTGATAGTTCTTCTCATCTGATCTATATGAAAAATATATATATATATAAAAAAAAACAGAAATTAAAAGACGGTTGTCTACTTGTTGCTTGCTCACAAGGTAACAAGATATAATATTCTTTCTCATATTTTCAGTCCAGAAGCATGCCTATTAATAGGAACATTTATAACACACGAAAATATTGAAGTCATGCAGCCATATTGGTGAGATGTTGCGATAGAATGTCATAGTTTCAAATTTATGTACTTAAAATATCAAAAATTATTGTGTTGAAAAATATTTGAATTTTTCAAAATGGCCGTTTCCGCATAAAAGCCTAGATCTATTGTCTATTATTTATAATATTTCGAAAACGGCGTGGTAACCATATCAAATGGGAGTGGAAAAGTTTTAGCCATGACAGTAATGAAGGCATTTTATGAGTTTTAAATTTCCTCTAGCAAAGATATTTTTCCCAGAGGTATTTGAAATCTAAAATATGTAACACTGCACAAGGCTTGTTAACGTTAGGACAGCAAAGGATCATGGGAAATATAAAATATAAAAAAATGGCGCCTTCCATGTAGCCAAACGTTCCCATTTTTAGGAACATTTATGTTCGAATTGAATGAATAGGCATGTTGCCGGACTGATCTTCAAGAATTGTTGCTTTAGCTTAAGTAAACAAATCCCTGGTATAATTACGCTAAAAAGGTTTTGCATAGGGAATATAACGCTCAATAGAGGATTTCATCACGTGACTCTAACTCATCTGGAAGGCATTTTTCCGGGAAAGCGTCGTTGCGTTTCACGCGTCTTCACACAGCTCAAGTCGCATTACACGTACAACAAACATATTGCCTGCTAAGTTGCTAACCTACCTACCAGTTCAGCGATTTTTATTGTTTTTGTTCGCGGCGGCGATTTTACTTCATATTTTCCCAACGTTTTATATATTCACCGGGTATACGAAGAGTAAATGTTACGAGAACGCCATCTGATTGTTCGTAATACGCAGACAAAGCCTACATACCTGGCATAAAGTGCGCAGTGCAAATCCTAGTATGAACCGAAGGTTAAAAGACGTTGCGTCGTAGAGCAGAAACCCATTTCAAACGTCGATCAGGATCAGATAGAAATCGAGAAAAACGTCTTTTGATTTCCCGGCACACGTCTATTAGTGCAACCAACGGCACTGCAAGATTCCGGCATAATTAACTTACAAACATTATCTTGTATAACAACATGCAAACGTTTGTAAGTCTAAATAAGTGTACAGCAAACGATCGTTCTCGCCCGACAAAATGGCGATGTAAACAAAGTCACGTGACCTCATGACGTGACCTGAAACACCCTTATATCTCTTTGCATGAATAGATTTGTTTTTGATTTTGTAGCTATTTCTTCATGCTCTGGGAAATTTCACACTAAGTGTAAGTGTATATATAAGTCTTATATATAAGTTCTCTCCAAGCTTTCGTCGGTTTTCCGTAGCCTGCTTTCCTTTGTTTTAACTTATTTTGTATTTAAGTAATGTTTCTTTGCAGCTGTTGTAAAAACCTTGTATTCGTTGGTTTATGTATTGTACGTATGGATTTTTGTGTGTTTATCTCAGTATTTGTGCATATTTCATTATCATATTTATAGGTGTTGGAACCGTGGGGAAGGAGACTGGGAAAATGTGCCCCAACTTTCTGAAAAATGACAAAAGTGCCCCCTTTTAAAAATGAAGTGTCCCTTAATTACTGTTAAAGGTGCAAGAACTGGTAGAATGTGCACACACTTTAAATAAAAAAAATATACAAAAGTGCCCCATTCAAAATGAAATGCCCCTCAACTACTGACCCAATATTAGGAAACTGACGACTTTTGTCAGTCCCCATGTACGGGGAATGTGGTCCCATTGAAAAAGCGCTCCTTTCTAAAAATAAGGTGCCCCTTTCACTTTAGGCCTACTATCTACAGACTGGGGGCGGTCATATGCATATGACTTGGGAAGTGCCTACTAAGAGGTCATGCCCCCCACTTTTCGAAAGGTTCCTATACACCCAGTTTCTATTTTTGTTATGCAAAAGGTTGGCCACAATAAATGTTTTTTAAATCATTTAGCAGTTCAAACATTGATGACTCCCAAAGACCATAGGACATCTTCCTGCATGTCGAATCGAGGGTACGAAGAAATTCAAAGAACTTATTTATAAACTGGCGCACCCAGGGGCGTAGGGAGCGTGATTTCTCAGAGGGGAGGATGGAACCCATGATTGAAATGGCACTGTTAAATAATGTTTCCATCAAACGTTGCTGCCGATCTCAAAATATCATGTTTTCAGAGTAACCCTCTGAGATTTAATCTTGCTATGAGTTTTTCTTTCTTTTAAATCCCAATTCCGAAGAGGCAGTTTTTCCTGCCTCCTCCGTCAGTCCGTTTCCTACGACTTTGGGTGCACCCTTTAAGTACTGTGACATAGAATTAAATTCCAATGAATATACACACAAGAAACCAGATGACATATATTTTCATAATTTTCTTCACTAAGTGAGCCTAAACATTGCAAATGGTGTAAAACATGATGTAAAATGGTAAATTCACATTCGATTTGGATGGGGCATGTTCCTCACTTTAAGATTAATCCACCATCGCTACGGCACTATGTGATGTTTGATGTTTTCCGCATTTTATGTGGGCAATGTATCGCTAATTAAGAGGGGGGGGGGGAACGTCTCAACTGGAGGGAGCACAACTATTTGAAAAACAAGGATGATAAACAAATAACCAAAATGGGGACAAGACATTCGTACATCACTTCATACACTACACATGTACTCGCCTTTATGACAGTATGATGAGTATCATTTTGAATTTTCTTTTTCAAAATACACTCATTACACGAGGGAATTTTTTGCTAATTTCTTCCCAAAAAGGTTACTAAACCTATGATTGAAGACATTTTGGTCCCATTATTTATCAGGCAATTTTGAAAGAAGATGTTACTGAAACACTGAAAATATTTTGGTCCAGTACTTATCAAAAGGTCAATTTTAATAAAATAAAAAGAAGTTCCTGACATCACAACATCTTGATGATTTTATTATTTTGAGATACAAAAAAAATCACCACACAAAAGATATAAAATCGGAACAAAGTGGGCTGGGGCTGGCTGGGGCTGGGAAGGGGGAGGGGGGGGGGGGTTCCATTTCCACCCCGTAATCCCGCCGATGATTGCGTGTAAATTATTGCACGACCTTGATTAACAGCAAAATCCACATCTAGCGATTACTGAGTCATTTGTGATTGGTGGATTTTCCGGAGGGTTGGTAGACGAGGTCTGTTCCAATCTTCAGGTAGCCCTGCCAAATAAATCAATAAATATATAAATATAATCAGTTACTTTCAGAAAACCATGCTTAAATGACATGAGGCCAGCCACCTTTCTAAGAGATGGAATTTCTGATTCGCCGAAATCCCTAATTAACTAATTACGGAAGTAGGCCACGCCCACCTTGGCAACGCGGTAACTAGGTGGGGCAAACAAACCTCAAATCCGCAATCACGCATGACCAACACATTGACATTGGAGGTTCATGTGGCCTGCCGCAAACTTTGATCCATTTATGGCACTTCTCCGGATTTTCCGATTTTTTAGCAAAAGGGATAAATAAAATTCAGTTTGCTAACTGTTCTGGATAACAGCAGTCAGATTTGCAAAGCCCGCAGCGGGCCCCTAAGCGCAATTTTTGTTCACCATTTTTGTTCAGCCTGTGTGCAGAAATTTGTACCAGTACCAGTAGGATGTTTGCCCCCACTAAGTTACACAGAATTTGTTGCTATGCAAATTCATGTGGTGATTGGTTGAAAAACTGTCAATCATCTAATTTATAGAGGTTAATTGAAAAATTGAAGGGGCGGTGGGGATGTGGGTTTGAGCTATTTAATAGTTGAGATCAATCGTTGTCAGGTTGGTGCTAGTTTGCACTTACATTGCAAAGTAGAATTTTAGCACTGTACAATGCATACATCCTCCTGCACTGCTCCCCGGGCCAGTTCATTTCCCATCCCCAACAAATCTACTTCAGAAATCCTAGTATACCACCAAGATTGATCTTTTCTAAATCTTTTCTAAACACACAGGATTATCTACCTTCTGACTGATTTCTTTTAAGGTTGTATTATTGTTTTCAGTTTTATTCAGGCTAAGCGTCAATTGTTTAACTTCTTTTAAACAAGATATTCATTCTACGGTTTTTCCACCATTTCTCTTCAGTCCTTTCATGCAAGAAACCAATTGTTTTAATTTCCTTTGATACTGGAAACCATTTGATTTGATTTGAGTAGAGAAAACTGATTGTTTGGATTTCCTTTCGAAACATGCATTCATTGTTCAGCACATTCCAATGGAATGTATCAACTAAGTATTGACAGATCTCACCCTAAAATATCCCCAACCCTCCATTTCTGGCCTTCTCCTGTTTCATTATAACAAATTTTAATCACTTCTTCATTGGGCAGTGAAAAACCTACAATCCAATCATCCATTCTTGGGATATATTGATGAACAAATGGACAAACACAGGCTAAACATAACCTCCATTCTAGATGTAGGAACTGGGGGGAGGGGGAGGGGAGGGGAGGGGGGGGGGACGTGCCCCCTTATTTTCCGGGAAATGACAAAAATGCCCTTTTTGAAAATGAAAATGCCCCTTAATCACTGACCCACGTAGGAAACTGACAACTTTTGTCAGTCCCATGTACGGGATAAATGTATTCTCATTGAAAAAGTGACCCTTTCTAAAAATAAAGTGTCCCTTTTACTTTACTTTGTTGTTTTGGGCTCACTTATTCTATCTACAGAGTGAGATGGGGGACATATGACTTGAAAAATTTCCCTAATAGATTGTGCCCCCCTCCTTCCCCACACATACACTTTTCGAAACCTTCTTACATCCCTGACCTCCGTCCAATTTCGTTGAAGAAGGTAATTATACAGTTATAGAATCAGTCTAAATATAAACATAAAACATACAGGCTTGATTGAAACAAAGAATGAGAGAACGGCTATTTGTGGTGATTGTGTCGAACGTACGTCTTGTACAACCTATCTGGGAGTCTGCATCGATGATAAATTATCGTTTTCTAACCATATTTCGAAGATGTTGTCCAAAGTGTATTATATTGTCTCTACATTAACCTATATCATTTCTTATTTCCCTCCTGACACTAGGATGAAGACATTTACAGCCTTGATCTTGCCTCATATCATTTATGCAGTCCCAGTTTGGTACCATTTTTTAAAAGTAAAAGATAAAAATAGAATTAAAAGTTTCTTGAGATATTGTGCCCGTACATTTTCTTTAGACCGTGATTTACTTATAAATAAAGTAAACGATGCAGCAAAGAAAGAATTTGACAGACTTGTCCAAAACAAAGTTTCAACAAAAGACCACCCATTTAATCTAGAAATAACATCCATGTGCAATAAAACAAATTATAATCTGAGAAACCCAGCCATCATCCCAAATTTTAGAACAAATTTTTAAAAAGTCATTTGTATATAAAGCTGCAATTTTTATACATTTTTGTATTTTAGACCCCTTATTATAACTCTTTTTAAATAATCATTTTGTAGTCATTTTCATATCTTTTACCGTTTTATAGTCTCATTTTCTACATTATTTCCTTTCCTTAACCTTTTATTCAATATTATTATTATTATTATTATTATTAATATCATTATTATTATTATTATTATTATTATTATTATTATTATTATTATTATTATTATTATTATTATTATTATTATTATTATTATTATTATTATTATTATTATTATTATTATTATTATTATTATTATTATTATTATTATTATTATTATTATTATTATTATTATTATTATTATTATTATTATTATTATTATTATTATTATTATTATTATTATTATTATTATTATTATTATTATTATTATTATTATTATTATTATTATTATTATTATTATTATTATTATTATTATTATTATTATTATTATTATTATTATTATTATTATTTTGTATTGTATGTTATTGTATTGTTGTATTTTCCTATTTATAAATTGTACATAATTTATACTGGAAATAAATAAAGATTAAAAAGATTAAAGATTAAAGTTAGGGCCGCCGAGAGGATCACGCGGCAAACTGAAAATCCGGACCCACACATCGAAAAATTATGAAAACCAAAAAAAGATGAAGATGTTTGAATCTGGGGGCACATTATCTTCAGGGCACTTTCCAGCTATCGTATTTTCAAAACATGCAATATAGCTTTATAGGGGAAACCCTCCCCCCACTCCCACCGGGAAATTTAGAAACTTTTATCGCTCCGAAAATTACTGGTGACTCATTTTCCCTCCTTTTTAATTCTATTGCTTCAAAAATTCAAGATAAGATAGTTTGGTACAATTTTATACCAAAATCTATAACAAATTGAAAAATTGATAGATCATATGCTTTGAAATCGGAAGGATTAAGACTTATAGATCATGATTAACCAATTGTATTGGTCATGATTCGGAATATATTTAATGTCTAAAGTAATGTGAGAAGCAAATAAGGGGTCGACCCTTAGAATTATTCAGGAGGCCAACATTTTCTTGATGAGAATAAAGGTAACTCGGTATATCAGTATAAATTAGACCAGATGTCCCAAGTTCACATCCCCAGTCTCTAGCGAGTCAGGCATGTCAGGTGCAAGTGTCCCTTTCGTATGTTTTTTTCTTCTTTTTAGAACCCAAATTAAAGGCGCTGCACGCGTGAAATTTGTGGTATTTTGCTTGATGTTTGTGTTACTTTTTTTCAATCTGTCAAAAAAAAAACATCATTTATAATCAGATAATAAGGGGACTTAGATATATTTTGATATTTTAAGTAACACTTTGTTAATCTTTGTAAAAGGGCACCTTTTAATTTTTACAAAGAATATGAGGAAGGGCACGTCATTTTATGTCATGACAATGACCTGGGTCCAACTAGTAAGTTTGGCCCTGCATGGTCCATTTCAAAGATGCTCCACTAATGCAATTTGGGGTGGCTTGTACACTCTAGAAAGGACTATACCTTAAAGAATTTTTACAAATCATAAGCTGGGGGAAACAAAGGTAGGCAGAGGTGAAGGTTTTTTTAAGAATGGGCCCTAACTCTGTCTTCATAAATTTCAGATTAATGTATACCTGCGAGGCACGTGAAATTTTACAATTTTAGTGCTTTTAGGGCGATATTTGTGTTACTTTTTTTTTTAAAGGATCATAAATATAGTCTTTGAAGAAACATGAAAATGTTGGTTTCTTCTCTAACAATCTAAGCTGTTAAAAAAGGGCACTTTTCCCTCAGAAAAAAGGGCACTTTTCCTCTCTAAAAAAGGGCACATCTTTAACTTTTTAAAAAGTAGGGGGCGGGCACGTGCCATCTGTGCCCGCCTATGCTAGCTCTTGTCTACAAAGAATGCAATTTTCTACCATTTTATACGATTGGTCGTCGTGCTCATCATGACCACCCGGGCTGCCGGGTACCTCAATTGCAATCATTTCAGTGTTATCTGTTTCAGATTTGTATAAGTCGTTAGTATGGTGATTGCTACTAAACGTTATCAACATATATGTATTTAAAAAAAAAGAAAACCTTACATCTCCCTGTTTGACCGTTGGTTTGCTAAACACGTATCCATCCATGTCAGGCAGTGGGATACCTTCTTGCCCTTTCTCTGAAATGATAAATAAATAAATTTAATTATACATCATTATGTATCATCGTCAGTGGCGTCAGTAGGCCATTTTGACTGGGGTGGAAGGGGGAAGTTTAAGATTTACCGACGGCTTCAAATTAGCATCCCATTTAAAGAAAAAAAACTGCCTCCCTGTAAAAAAGTTAATAATCAAAATCGGTATTTTTACCGACCTGATACCAGATTTACCAACTAATCTCAAATTTTACCGATGAGTCTCAAAATTTGGGGACACCCCCCTCCCCCGTATTTACGTCCCTGATCATCATATGCATCATTATAAATACATCATCATCGGTACTATTTTTATTTCTATAATCAGCACGTGACTTTTTCATTCATGTTTTGAATTGTTTACCCTTTCGGGAATGAGATCTTGATCGTAATATCAGCTATTATTAAGGCAAATGCACACCTGTAACCTACGCCAATGACAATGCGACTAAATTCTCCTCATACAAAAATACGCACAGCAGCCACTACTGCCATTTCTGATTGGATAACCAAAATCAAACTAAAATCCTTACTTTCACAGAGCTGTTTTCAAGTGAATTATTCTAAACTGCTAAAACAGTCTGAATATTTCCAAGGTTTTCAAGATATGAGATGTTAAAATTAATATCTACAATTAATGATAGAGCAAAACGATCATCATTTGTTTGTTTATTTTCCCCTACCTTCTTCATTATATAATACAATATAAATTTCGAGAATATAAACAAATGTCTTCTATTGGGAAATTTTGGTTTTTTTTACCCCAGTGACGGCAGTGAGTCGTACATACACTACACGACGGACAAAGTTATTCAATCCGCCATCACATTTTCCAGTTTTCGCTTGCTGACCAAAATACCATCACCACACAACTCAAGTTTCATCCACAGAACTGAGAGAAATTTGGAAATGAAATAAACTGTTACCATTTAAAAAGAAAATCACATATAAGTCCGCCAACTTCGAGACACTCTTCAAAATATCAAGCTATCAAAAAAGAAACGGAGAAAGGTAAATCAATTTACTCATACTTGTAAATGATTAGTTTAGGGGTCAAACGAGTCCATCTTATATGAAAGGCAACTTGAGAAGAAACCAAATGGGGAAGATAGCATTCAAAAATTGTATTCTGTTAAGGAGATATTCAAGTTTAAAGCTGTCTTATCTGTGTAGAAATGACTGGTGTAGTAAGTCTACTATGAAAAGTTGGTGTCCTCATCCTCACATTCACAACAATTGTTAATGTATTTTAAATAAAATTTTGAATAAATATTTTCGATTTCTAGGAAATTGGACATTTTAATTTTTTTCATAGTAATTTACAAGTATGACTTTTACTTTCACAGATTTACAAGAGAAAATCAAATTCGAATTTTAATTTCGCGCTTTTCAATAAGAAATAAAAATTTACCTGAAAATTACATATTTCTCTTCCAATTTAAAGTGTAATGCTGGTATGAGTTAAAATGTAACTTGCATCATCGTGGCCGAAAAATGGTAAAAAATTTCAAAGAATACTCTGAAACAAAAAGTCGAGTTAAATACTGTATCAGTTAAAATATGTCTTTCGCGGTATGGCTGTATGGGAAATATCAATACATATCAATACACATATATTTATGGAAAATGAGTCAACTTTCATCAGATATGGATGAGGGGTAATGGTACGCCCTGAACTTACTGAGTAAGCCCTAGTTAAAATATTCTAGATGCTTTTGGAATTGAAGTTGTATCAGTTTCATCATTCGTATCGGAACGCCCTGGACAATTACAGAAGGAAGGGGGCTATCCAATGGGAATAAATAAATATCCTATATTCAAGCATTTAAATGTTCAAAACAGAACATTTTCAAAAAATGTAAATGTTAGATTTAAATAAAGATGGAAAAAGTACTACGGTTCTGTTTTGTACTGAAAGAAGGATCCAAAAGTGTCTTGCACAAGTAACGGTAACGGACAGTGGCGCAACAATAGGGTGGGAAAGGTGGTTTTAAACTGAGATTTACTTGAACTTTGTTATGTGGCCCGGGTGCTAAATTCCAATCAAGTTGCGCAACTGGTGACGGATAAAGATTTAATCCAGAAATGGAGGCCTTTATGTCACTAAATATCAAAATTTAATTTCAAGATCCTAAGTTTACTAAAAAAAGATTGCAGATTAAACTTTACAAAATGATGGTAAACTGAATTATTGCAATCATTGAAGTTTCAATATCTGATTGCGGTAAATCAGTCCTGGGTAAACAATAAAAAAAAAAAAACATATAGACCTAATTCTATCATGTATTGCCAATTCTGATATAACAGTATAAATTGCCTTTAAACTGTATATATATACTAATATATAAAAACTGAAAATATTCTAAATGATGGATAAGGGCCCGGTGGCAACTGAACCCACAACCGATAGGGCGTTTTTTTCCCATTTTCTTTTCAGTTTCTTGAAATATTGATTTGTCGTGGTTCTGGATTATAGTTTGGTCCAACTGTTTATTTAAATGGTTGAAAAACAAAAGGAAATAGGTCATTAAAATAATAGTAATCATTTTACAAAAGTGTTGTTTTAGTTGGCAAAACAAAAAAGTTCGTTGCGGTAATGAAAAAGAACCGTCCGTCAGAGGGCCCGTGACCTGAATCTTCATAATACTTTTGTTCTCTAAATGGTTTTCAATGGATTTTAATAGTAAATTACTTAAAAATGTTGGATTTACGCGTCTATATACATTTGTTAGGAAAGTGTATTCAAATCCACCAATAATATCAATAATAGGCCTCTAAGCCCCTTTAAATACTATAATTTACCTAAAAGAGTTTATAAATCCCACTCTTTCGTTGAAGCGTTGAAATGTGTAATTTTCCGCGCCTTTTTTATATATATATATATATTTCAGGTGAATGATGGATGCATGTGATAACCACGTGCTTCAAATAGGAGGAAATTGGTCATTATTCTATGAGTCAGTGTCCCTTGTAAAATTGCATGATTAATGATTCTCGTGGTCTATTCCCGCGATTTTTCGCGTAGAAACAAGTTTTTGTCCAATCAGGTACTTATATTCACTTTTTGCCGCTCCCAAATTTTAAAAAGATAAATAGCTGGGAGTGGTGGTGACGAAATTAGTGAGGTAGAGAGGGGAGAAGAAGTTGAGATTTGAAAGTGGAAGGATGCATTTGTGTGTTTAGGATATATAACATGTGATCGTGTGGGTTTTTTAAATCTGTTTTTACCCATGCAGTGGATGCAACTTTACGAATTTCCTACGTGAACTACTTACGATAGGTATGTGCAGTTCCAAGTCAGATTAGATCCTTTGAAGCCCACCGTAGCCGAAACATTCATCATCTGGATCAAGAAAAGGGAAATATAAAAAAATGCATAAAGGAAAGATAAGCCAAAGATTGCTTCTGAAATCATCAAATAAAGTTGTGCTTCTGAACTTTGGCATTCTGCAGCGGTCGGTTGATGGAGGTACGTAGAGCGAACTGATTTATTTCCTAAATATGCGAAACATAGACTAAGTTATTGATCGTACTAACTCACAATGAACTTATGTTTCTGTAACTCACCCACACTATTTTTCGTTAATTTTTACCTTGGCAACATTGCTGATACCTGGGTACCAAATAAGCATACAACTATATGAAACCGACTGGTTAGGTTTAATTGGTATAGACCCGCTTATCAATCTGCTGGTACGTCGTGGTTCCTTTTTCAGTCGGGTTGCTAGTTTTCGTCCAAACATGATAGCAATTACACTCATTTGAGATAAGTAAGGGATAGGTTAGGGTTAGGATCCAGAATTTAAGCCAATCAGACAAGAGAAAATTTGTGCCATTGCTATCCTGTTTGGGGACAAAAAAATCGCAGCCGGGTCAAATCAAAGATTTGGTGCTCAAACATAAGAGATTGAAACATGGTATGTAGTACAGACATGTACGTCGTTTATTGGCTGCAACTTTGAGCCTCCAAAGTTCCATTGTAAAGAGTGTTCATCAATCCGCTGCAATATCAAGAAACTTCAGAAGTGAATATGCAAATGAGACATGACGTCACTTACCGCACTGAGAGTGAATGCATGTGCAAGAGTTTTCTCCGGCAATATGACGTAGACAGAAATATCTCCTTGCATGAATCCGTTGATTTTGTTAGTCAAGATATTCACCACAGGTGGCGCTGTTGTATCCAGATTCAATTGCATCATCATGTTTGGATACATTTTCGAGATCTGTAGAAATAATTGTATTAATCATTTTTATTTTGTTGTAGGAATTCGAAAAACTTGAAGGAAATTATTAAAACGCCTCACCAAAATTTTCAGGGATGTAGCCTTGCTATGTGCTTTTAGATTGGTGGTCGTTGAGCTAGCGGTCTAAAAAGCTTCCAAAAGAGGCAGGCAGCCGTTGAGTCTCAACAATTTTTAAAGAAACTTTTCGTGCACGTGATGGTACTGAAAAGCGTTGATACAAATGTTCAAATTAATCATAATCATTTCTTATGAATACTAAAGGATTTTTTTTTTCCAACTACACACGACTCACTAGTATCACACATATTAGCGGAATCTTTTATTTCATAATTCCATTTACTGACTTAGCAAGAAAAACGCCCTGACCGAACGATAGCTCCTTTAATAGCGGTCTATAACATGGGAGGCTACATTTGACTAAAGAAGAAAAGAAAATGTCGTCGTTTCAAAATCTTAACCTTTCAGCATTTTCTCTGGACCATTTAACCTTTTGGAGACGGTTGGGTCGAATGCGACCACTTGTGACTATATCGATGAACTTTCGACCTTACAACTCGAAACTGTTAAGTCTTAAAGAAAAGGTATCGTCCCGTAATAAATTCACAAGTGAACGCCGTCGTGCTGGCAACGTCACTTCCGATTTTCAATTTTCCTTACTGATTTCGAGAAATCTATGATGTTATCTATAACACATGTAGGCCCCTATGTTCAGTCCAGCGGATGTGTTATCGATAACATCGCATATTTCTCGCGATCAATAGGGTAAATTGAAAACCGGAAGTGACGTTACCAGCACGGCGGCGTTCACTTCTAAATGTATTTATGGGACAATACCTCCCTTTAAAAACAAAGTTATGATACTTAAAGTTAAACTTCCGACATATTAAGTCGAAAAGTCAACTTTTTGGAAAATGTTTAGCATGTCCAAAACTAGGGAATCTCGTCTCGAAAAAATTACTTGACCTTCACCAATAAATCCGGTCATACCAGTAAAGTCACTTCCGCGGCAGTAACTTATTGGCTTGTTGGTGCATGGTCAATGATTTGTATAAACAACCAATCAGAAACGTTGAGTTTGAAACGTATTTTGTAGCCCCCGTTCACGAGTGTCCACGTTGACACGATATCTGGCCTTTAACACACTAAATGTTATGTAAATTGTTATTCCTTCCACCTTGCATACTGTTTTTGGATTCAACCATGGAGTTAAACTCCATGATTCAACAAAATGAAAATGCATTTCCGTTTGTATCTTGTATCTATTTCAATGGTCAGAACGCATATAGACCTATTGTTTCATAATATTTTTGATATTTCCCTTTTTGATTATTTCCGGTTTCGTTTCCTTTTAAAAATAATCTTATCGTTTACATTATTGAAATATTTGAATCTTCATTTTGATTCTGAGATATTTTATTGAAATATGTTCCTCTTATTCATCAGTTTATCTTCATGTAATACTTGAATACCGTCGACGGGGTGCAGGGCCATGCTTCTCCTTCACACAGTGGGGGACATGGGGCCATACTTTTCTTCACAAAGTAGGGGGCAGTGTTTTTCAAAACTACATGTATTTTTGTCTCACTGTCTCCCCAGGAATTACGGCCCAGACGGGGTCGGTATGGGGTAGTTGCGTAACAAAGGCAACCGGGCTCCTAGTAAAACAGTAAGTTGAAAAATGGGGTCCCAATAATTTTTGGGGACACGAAGATCGAGAACTCTTAGTTTTTGCATTAAAGGTTACGTTACGTCACTGGTGCAGATCAGTTTTCAGGGCCCCGACCTTTAAGAGTCCATAAGAAAGGATCGAACATTTGAAAAGAAATAAAAGACAAAAAGAAAAAAAGATAATACAATTCAGCTATGTATTGTTATTTTACGTTCAAATATGTCATGAAATTAAAAATTCATTCATTCAATTTTTTTATTTTATTGCTTCAGTCCATCAAAAGAGCCCCATCTTAAGTCAGCTTTGGACTAGCCATTGTGTCGTTGTGTCGATCTCACATGGTCCCATTGCCCCGCACCTCCGCGGACCCTTCCCATAATAGGCAAATTTTCATCAATCTGAGACGTACCTGGCACGGCCCCTGCCTCTGCCTTAAGGGCCAGGGTCCCGTAATTTACTGACAGCATTGTCTTCATGCTAACAAGGTCTCAAGACAGACAAACAGAAGGGTTACTAATCATCAATAGATAAGTGAGTAGTCAGGGGACCGGGAGTGTGCGAATAACCCCATCAATTTACCTAAGATTTTCTACACTCTTTGTTTTAACTGCATATATAATCCCCACTGCTTTACATCTTTATGCACATTTACTCAAGATGAAAAACTCTCTGCCTACCTGTGGAATTACAAACTTCACTGGGAAGTCCGAGGTGTTGAGATCGAATTGACTTCCCACGGGAAACTATGGGGAAAAATCATGATAAGTATAAGAGTATGTTTGCAGGGACATTATACAATCAGATATTTCTGGTGTGACATTGTAATTTATCGTAAATTCAACATTTGATTCCCGCAGGGTGGCGGGAAAAGACGCATAGGGGATTCAACCTCACGTCGAATACATCTAGGCCCCTAGAAAAATCTATTAGTTTGTCTGATAACTATAAGAAAGATTTTTAAGTGAAAATGCTCTGGAACTTTTATTGCATCGATGGGAAGGCTAGTCGTCAGCCTGGAAAATCTTGGAGCCATCCATGGAGCCATCTATATGCTAGCCCCCTCATTATGTTCTGTGTCTCACAAAATTAATGACATCCTGATCACAAATGTAGCAAAATTATTGACAACTTTGTGCATAGGCGTAGGAAACGAGGTGGGTGCAGGGGTCATGTCCCGGCCCGGTTGTCAAAAAAGAGGGCCAGAGTATACTTTGGCTCCACAATTTTCAGTTACAAAAAGTGACGGCCGACGGTCTGAAACTAAATTTAAGCCCTCATAAAAACATTTTCTTATACGTCAATGACTTTATGCCACCCCTTCAAATACGGTAGTTGAGGTGAGACGAGAGGAGGTGAGGGTAGGGCTTGGGGAGTTACAAATTAAAAAATGATAAAATACAGTTTCTTACTAGATCTTGAGTCACATTGTAATGGAAGAATCCCGCCTGATGCAGCACATAACTCGCTGTGTTTGGCACATAATCTGTTAGCCACATGAAAATCATTCGGCTTTCATCGGAATCTTTCGGAATGTCCGGGATTGGCATGGAAGCTTCCGTATGATGACCAATAAGGTAGACTTCGCCCTATTATGAAACAACGCGTATTTGAAAGAAAAAAATGTCAAATGAGGTCAAATTAAGCTTGAACTGAAAATCATTCAAGTCCAACAAAAGAATTGAAAATAAAACTTTAAAATGATTTGCAAAGTTTAAAGTTAGAAAAAGGATCGATTTAGAAATAATGGTGGATGAGTACTGAGGTAGCTGCCACATTTTTGTAAGGAAGGATGTAAAACGAATATTCCCGTAAAATTTCATTTTCATATACATGATAGAGGACAATTTAAAAAAAGAACTATTAAAAACACTATTAAAAGAAAAAAACTTTTGTTTTTTAATCCTCTTTAAAATATAATCTGTTTTTATTTTCATATACATGATAGAGGGCAATTAAAGAAAACTGTAAAAAAAAAAAAAAAGCTTTTGAAATGATCCTCTCTAAAATATATTTTGAATTACTTAAGGATATTGAGCTGTATTCAGGGCCAGATTTAGAAATGTGAGGGCCCTGGGCAAATCCTGATGTGGGTGCCTCTCATCCTCTTAGCAACCTTCACTCAGCTGAGGGATGGCGATAAGAAAAAGGTGCCATCTTAGCAGCTGAAAGGTCCATGAAAGGAGCCCTCACATTGGAAGAGGCGATCAGAAAAGGGGCCCATCTTAGCAACCGATAAGGTCCGTAAAAGGGGCCCCACATTGAGGAAGGCAATCAGAAAAGGTTTCCTATTTAAACAACTGACGAGGTCCATGAAAGAGACCCCCACGTCGGAGAAGACGATCAGCAAAGGTGCTCCATCTTAGCAACTGCCGAGGTCCATGAAAGGGGCACCCACATCGTGGAAGGCGACCAGAAAAAGGGCCCATCTTAGCAACAGCAGAAGAGTCTCTGGCCCCAGTGTTGCGCCACTGTATAGCATAATTTCATAGCATAACTACAGGTAAAATGCAAGACAACACAATCAAAAGACAATGATAATGATAAAGTAAATAATGATTGAAAATGTGACGGCGGCAGTGAGGAAGGAAAATCACACCTGGTGAGAAAGTTTGATGTCTGATACAGATGGACAAAAGAGCGAAATGAAAATCCTCTTATCATTGCGGTAGTTTTTATAAGAAATTATAAAAATGTGATAAGACGTTTTTTATAAATAATTCTGTACTAGATTGAATAAGCATGAAACATACCTTATGAAATGTATTGATCGATGTGTCGAAAACAGGCGCAGATATAAGCGAATAGTCAATTTCGGCATTGGCGATAATTGCTGCCTCAACTATTGGACGTAATAAGTTATTTTGAATTCAGATTAACAGACAAACATGGAAGATATACTTTGAAGAATTTTTTTATATAAAATTACAACAAGCTTTTTTAAATTTCACATGAACCAAAACTCTTTGGAACTTTGAATAGACGTAAGTCTTTCATTGATTCCTTCAATTACGCTACATGTACACACAACCACCTAACTTAGCTAAGGGAATAGCCTGATAGATTGAGGACCACTAAAGAAACGTATCGGAGAAAGAAAAAAAACATGCTGATATCTTATTCCGTTTGGAAGTTGTTACATTTAAAAAGTGACCAGTGTGTTGAAAAGTTAACTCGCTGTGTAAAATATGTCATATTTGCAGATCTAAGACAATTTTGTTGATGTATTTCTTTGAAAATGAATATATATATATATATATATATATATATATATATATATATATATATATATATATATATATATATATATATATATATATATATATATATATATATATATATATATATATATATATATATATATATATATATATATATATATATATATATATATATATATATATATATATATATATATATATATATATATATATATATATATATATATATATATATATATATATATATATATATATATATATATATATATATATATATATATATATATATATATATATATATATATATATATATATATATATATATATATATATATATATATATATATATATATATATATATATATATATTATATATAT
Organism: Chiridota heheva; assembly: GCA_020152595.1. Classification (NCBI taxonomy): domain Eukaryota; kingdom Metazoa; phylum Echinodermata; class Holothuroidea; order Apodida; family Chiridotidae; genus Chiridota; species Chiridota heheva. The sequence continues at coordinate 3,928,214 of JAIGNY010000733.1, forward strand.
ATATATATATATATATATATATATATATATATATTATATATATATATATATATATATATATATATATATATATATATATATATATATATATATTTATATATATATATATATATATATATATATATATATAATATATACATATATATATATATATATATATATATATATATATATATATATTTATATATATATATATATATATATATATATATATATATATTTATATATATATATATATATATATATATATATATATTTATATATATAACTCTGCTGAATTGTAAATATTGTGTCCACATGCCAATCCGTTAAAAAGTAAACTAACAAAATGTTCACAATTTCTTCAAAAACTTTCAATTCAAGTGCAAAATTGCAAACGGATTGCGTGAATGAAGTATTCAGTTAACGTAGGCCCGTTGACTAAGAGTCAAGCGACAGAGACTTGAAGATTGATAAATAAAACTTTATATTGCCATTAGACGTAAAAAAAAAAAAGGAGATGTTGTTGCAAACACTTCAATTTGATTATATCTAACAAAATATTAATTGCGAAAGAGTAATAATTCTATGCCGACTACGCAAGCTTTGTACTGTATGACCGTGTCAGGGCCCGTGTAAGAGTTGTAAACCTGATCCTTCTTTCTTGTCTGCAAACGAATCAAATTCAAAAGGAACGACATATCTTCATTATGAGAATGTTCTTCATTTATTTCCAAATCATTTTTATCATAGCTTGAATTTAAAGATAACAATTTAAGATCTGAACAGCCCGAAAAACTTTTGCAATCAGACGCTATTTGTACGTGGTTAGTATGTGTGTGGTACATTGTTTACGACCTGACGACGAGCAGTCCCTGAAATGACGCAGCACACTGTTATGACATCACAAATCCCTTTCAATTTTTTTTTTTTTGGAGCAAGCAATGAATGATCAATTTCTATGTCCTTTTTCATAATGAAAATGGACTTATTTCCCGGGTTTCTTGACGGATTATTGATTTTAGGGATATAAAAAAGCTATAACAGGTTAAATCTCATTTATTTTAGAAGGCATGGCAGGACCACCTTAAGTTGGATCTGCAGTTTTCTGATTATGACATCACACTTTACACAGCGAGGTCACTTATGGCCACACTGGTGAAATCTTTTAACTGTCAGACTGTAATAACTCCTAAACGGAAAAAGATATCAACTTGGTTTTTACACCAATTTGTGTCTTTAATAGTCCTCTAACATATACATAAAATTGGCAAGAATATTACTTTAGCTGTTTAAAGTGGCAACTCCGTGGAATATCTCTATCATTTAAAAACGTAGATAAACGGAGGTCAATTCTCCCCCTTCTCTCAACCCACGGGACGAAAAGTTCAAACTTGTCAATGACTTTTATTTTGCTTTGTTAAAACTGTTGGCAACGAACATAGGAAATTTGACATCATGCTTCAGAAAAATAAGGAGACAAATTTGAGGCCATGATTCACAATGTCATGATTTAGAGCAGTATGTGCCTTTTATTTGTCGTAAATTTCGAAAGCCTAGCTTTAATGTTTGCTTCTGTTTGCTTTTGTTAACTTCTGAAATATAAAGCGTTTAGACTTGTTCAGTTGTTAAAGCACCGTGATCAGGTGAAATGCGAAAAAGGAAGATTCATATGAAACGATAGATGCCCACCACGGGCGGTATTTGCCAACCGAATTTTTATTTTATTGTATTTATTTATATTTTGAGGGGGGGGAGGGATGGGGGCGTTGGCGGTGAGGCAAAGTCACAAAATCAAATTTTCCTGT
>JAIGNY010000669.1:0-117500 GCA_020152595.1 Chiridota heheva
CTTCTCATAGTTTGTTGTTGCTTATGGTGTCTGGCTATTAAATCCGAAGTATTCTACGCAGGCAGCGGTTGATAAAAGTTTGGACCTTCATTGTGGTAGCTTTGGTGATTCACCAGGCTTCCGAACCGTACAATAGAACACTTTTGACGTTTGACTTTAATATACTGAGCTTGGTGGCCTTGGCAATATCCCTTGATATTCAGATATCCCTTGATATCCAGTTATCTGTTAATGTAATGAATACTGCTCTGGCTTTGCCAATTCTGACTTTAAGATCATCATCAGTGCCCCCTGTAGTATTTACAACACTTCCCAGATAAATGAACGACGTAACGTCCTCCAAGTCAGTGTTGTTGAGCTTGATGGGGTTGACATTCATATCGTTGAAGCGCATCACTTTAGTTTTCTGTGTATTAAGGTAAAAGCCCACTTTAGCAAATGTTTGTGCAAGTCGACTGGTATTGTCCTACAGTTGTTTGTGGTTGTGTGACACCAATGCAACAACGTCAGCAAAGTCGAGGTCTTCTAGCTTTCAGGTAGGTCCACTGAAGCCCATTCTTTAGTCCTGATGTTGTTTCTTTCATAATCCAGTCAATGGTGAGCAAGGACAGGAAAGGAGATAGTAGGCATCCTTGTTTCACTGCAGTGTGAACTTGGAATTTCTCAGATTGGGTACCTCCATGCAAGACTTGACAGCTCATTCTTTCATATGTGTCCTTTACCAGAGAGATGAATTTAGGTGTATGCCGTAGTATGCCATTTTAGAATTTGAGAGAAATATGGTAAAGTTTCAAAACAGCCAGAATTTGCTCTAATACTTTCAGTAATTAAATATTAAAGCACGCAGACTTTATGTAAGATCATACCATAGTCGTCCAGTCATATATTACAAATTATCATAATAATTTGCATATTGATGATTGAAAATACGAAATATGTATTGTGTTTATTGCTCAATCGATTTTGATTAACGTTTTTGTTACTTTCGTAGTTTTTAATACATTGGAAAGCAGTAAATTCTTAGCATTTCTATAGTATTGTTTGCATTATAGTTTTTCACCCATATAAAGCTATGCTTGTAAAATAATATCCATCATTCATTAATCATAATTGTCAAATTCTGATTATTGAGTTCCCTTGCATCGAAGAAAAATGGATCGCATATTTCCAACAATATCAGTCCATATTCAATTTAAAAGTTTAAGCAATCTACCATTCTCCTTTCACACTTATTTTTGATAGAGGACAATATTTGAGAGTGGACAACGGCTGTCTTAAATAATATTCGCTTTGATTGTTTACAAATGTTTTTTTTTCTTCTCTCAAATATGGCCTACCTGAGCATGAAGCGTCACTCTCATCATTGCCATCCGCACAATTGTTAGGTCCATTACATACATTGGTAGATGAAATGCAAGTTAAGTCAAAACATAGAAACTGGTTAAGTTGGCAAGCTAAATTGTAAGAAAAAAACGATCCAGTAAATAAACAATTCAACAAAATAAAAATTGAATTCGTGTTTTACGAAATTAATTATGAGAGAGAGAAATTATATTCTTATCCTCCATTCTGAGATTTACCACCTTTTTAGCTAACAATGATTTCATGGTCAAAGAAAAAATAGATTTAAGACATTTTTTGGCAAAATTTAGGTGACATTTGTTTTTGGAAGTAACACTAGACGATAACTATGCAACTACTCATTTGACAAAACTTTTGGAAGTTGACCCCTTCCCGGAAGTAATGCATCAAAATCAACAGGAAGCTTGTCCCAAGAACGACCTGGTTTGTCTGGTTCACGTTCCCGATCGAGAGATCTCCCAATCGGGAGATCTCCCAATCGGGATATTTCTTGTTATTATAAAACACAATGCATCTTCCAAATTCAAATCTCTGTAAAGAAATACATAACGGTAAAATAGGTTTAGGTCAAAGGTAGGCAAAATGCATGCGAAATATTTAAAAATTATTGGTATAACAAAACGATGAAATTTTTCCTCCATTTTCACCAGCGCAAATTTGGCTTTCACTAGGGATTTTTTACGTAATCTTAAAAAATGTATTTTGAATATTTTTTGAAGAGCAGATTTTAACAGTTTAATTACCGGCAAAAGCTCAAAATATTAAGAAATATTGATTCCAATATCATTTTCAAAGTATACTACTTTAGAATTACAGAATTTGACAAGTAAAAAGAAATTAACGGCTTAACCTATTAGCAACAATTTAAATTATGGTCACTGCGCGTGTCTTGATCTTCCAATCGGGAAATTTCCAAATCGGGAGCCAAATCGGGAGTGTGGACTGGACTGCTGGTAGTTAGGTACGTCACTTTGATGATAATTGTCAGTTATTGTTTTTATTGCTTGCTCAATCAGAAAGTTTTAAAACGAATATTCATGTACACACCAAACACTTAAACTAGCATTTGTAGAAGTAATCTGTCAAAATCATGTGTAAATAACAAACACAAGTCACATCTCACCCTTTGCTTGTTTTTCTTACTTATTGCATATGTTCAACTATCTAGTAATATACTAGTAAATATCAATGAGTAACGTGAATAAATTGGGAGATGTTGTAGTGTTGATGATACTCAGTATTAATCCATGCAGGGACAACTCCCTGATCCATGCAAGAGAAGTATTCGATTAGTCTAGCGACCCCACAATAATACGCCTTTACTTTTTGGTCGAATGCTCCTCTAAACTTACTGCAAAAAGGTGGCATTTCATCCGCATTGTTTGGACACGCCCCGTCTAGTGCATTGTTACAAATTCGATCATCACTTGCACATTCTCCACATGGATATGCTGGACAGTCCGTCTGAGCATCAAAGCAAGGACATCTACTCTGTCCAAGAGGACAAGGACTACAGAATGAAGCGTTCACGGTTACTGCTCAGAGAAATTAATAAAATAATCAATATTTCATCATCATAATCAATGAAATCTTATTAAGCAATGTGTGTACTGCAAAATGCTCAACATACAAAAAAGAAAAAGTTGTTGGCTAAAAAATGCTTAAATACTAAATGTTTTTTTGTCTTAGACCATTTTCTCACTGAATATAAATATGTTAAACACCATACCGACAAAAAAGGAAAATGTCCTAAATGTGCATGGTATTCTTACCAACTTATCATTTTCCAGATTACATTGAGCAATTTCCGCCAGAAATAGCTGAAAGCAAAAACCAAAATAAACTGTCATACATATAGTTTCGTGTGGGTGTGTTGGGGTGGGGGAGACGGGAGGGGGGGGGGGGTATGGGTGTACGTTGTTGGCCTGGGGCGCCCACAGTTATCACCACATATTTCGTGCAGTTAAATCGACTGTTCAAAGAACTTACAATTTACGTGAAATTTTCGTGCATTCGTGTAAGTACACGTCCTCCTAGGACCCTAAAACATCCTTAAAGAAGACCTTGATATGTCATTATGTTAAAAACCCTCGACAAGAACACATCCACATCACTGGACGCTTTAGCAATGTAACTTATCATTGTATAATTTGTATATATGTCTTTACCTTCATCTGTAGTAGATATCAGAGTTGACAACTGTGTCGAGGGAAATGGCGTGGAGGGCTGTTCCACTGTAGAGCTTTCAAATGTAGAACTGACACGAGCAGAGCTGACCAGTGTGGAGCTTGCAAATGAAGAGCTAGAGATAGTAGAGCTAGAGATGGTTGAGCTAGAGATAGTTGAGCTAGAGATAGTTGAGCTAGAGATAGTTGAGCTAGAGATAGTTGAGCTAGAGATACTTGAGCTAGAGCTACTTTCAAAGGTGGTGGAATCTACTGCACTCGTGCTTGCAAAGGTGGTTGAGTCTGCGATGCTCGTGCTCGCAAAGGTGGTTGAGTCTACGATGCTCGTGCTCGCAAAGGTGGTTGAGTCTGCGATGCTCGTGCTCGCAAAGATGGTTGAGTCTACGATGCTCGTGCTCGCAAAGGTGGTTGAGTTTACGATGCTCGTGCTCTCAAAGGTGGTTGAGTCTGCGATGCTCGTGCTCTCAAAGGTGGTTGAGTCTGCGATGCTCGTGCTCGCAAAGGTAGTTGAGTCTTCGATGCTCGTGCTTGCAAAGGTGGTTGAGTCTGCGATGCTTGTGCTCTCAAAGGTGGTTGAGTCTGCGATGCTCGTGCTCGCAAAGGTAGTTGAGTCTTCGATGCTCGTGCTTGCAAAGGTGGTTGAGTCTGCGATACTCGTGCTCGCAAAGGTGGTTGAGTCTGCGATGCTCGTGCTCTCAAAGGTGGTTGAGTCTGCGATGCTCGTGCTCGCAAAGGTAGTTGAGTCTTCGATGCTCGTGCTTGCAAAGGTGGTTGAGTCTGCGATGCTCGTGCTCTCAAAGGTGGTTGAGTCTGCGATGCTTGTGCTCGCAAAGGTGGTTGAGTCTGCGATGCTCGTGCTCGCAAAGGTGGTTGAGTCTGCGATGCTCGTGCTCTCAAAGGTGGTTGAGTCTGCGATGCTCGTGCTCAAAAAGGTGGTTGAGTCTGCGATGCTCGTACTCTCAAAGGTGGTCGAGTCTGCGATGCTCGTGCTCAAAAAGGTGGTTGAGTCTGCGAAGGTGGAACTCTCAAATGTTGAACTTGCCTGTTGTGTGGAGCTTGCTTCCCGCGTGGAGCTTGCTTCCCGCGTGGAGCTTGCATCCCGTGTGGAGCTTGCATCCCGTATGGAGCTTGCTTTCCGCGTGGTGCTTGCTCCGCGTGTGGTGCTTGGTCCCCGTGTAGAAGAAAATACATCAGTCGTCACTGAGAGGAAAAAAATAAAAGTAGTTAATTGAGGGGCTGATATTTTCCTGAAAATCAATTATTAAGATAGCAAAAAGGTAACTGACTTAAATGTTTGTAACGTAAACATATTACACTCCATTCTAAATCACGCTAGTGTGATGAAATATATTCAAATACATGTACCATGGAAATGCATTCAACTTAAAGAAATTACTATCCTTTGGAAGTGACTTTTTAAGAGAGAGCAAGAGAGTAGTATTGTCAAATTATTTCAAATTAGTGATCTATGGACAGGTAGTAAGAACCCAATTCACATGGCTGGTACAGTAAATACAGCGAATGGGTATTCATCGTGCATCAGTAAAAACTGGCTGTGTTATAACATAGTAACATGTGTTACGACCATAATCAGTTAAAACTGAGCGCATGTTACACAAAGCTCACGAATGAGCTATTGACTGCAGAGAATCATTGACCGCAGAGATTCCTTTATTGAAAGTTTGTTGAAGATGGTACGATACTGAACGGTGTACTGATGCGACCACCTGGACCGGATTGAGTCTTGTTAATGTTAGAGCTGGGCACCTGGGGACAAAAAATGGTTTGGGGACGGTCTCAGAAGTAATCTGCAGTGCCTTCGGAAGGTGTTTTATATTGGTGGCAGAATTAATACTTGCTCAATTGCATAGCGTGTCAGCGCTATCCGAGACATTCGGCGTGGGGTTAGTGGACCTGCCAGCTTGGTGGGTCCAATTGGGCGGGGGTGGAAGCTGGCGCAAAGCTCATCGAAGATTAAAAACGATCAAGCTTTGACATTTTGAAGGGGTTGGGGGGTGAAATGCTAGCAGGAGCACTAGGAATATGTTAGAAATTGGGAATGGCACAGAATTCAGGGGCACATTCCTCTAATTTTGAAAGCATACGACAGTGTGGCATTGTTAAAAGGGCGTTTTCTCTACCGAATTTAGAAATTTAATCGGTCCGAAAATTACTAGTGACCGTTTTGTGTTTTTTTTTTTTCTTTCTCTTAAAATTTACGACAGGGATCCCGTAATATCAGGACATTTGTGACCAAAAGTCAGAAGAATTTGAGCATTCCAGAATAAGATGCAGTAAAATCGGAACTTTTTGACCAAAATCTTGGATAATATCATAGGCGTAGGAAGGAATCTTTTCTGGAAAGAGAGGGAGGGGGAGGAAAAGTAGAAAAAATATGTAAATAAATACATTGTTTTGCTTCCATATATTTATAAGGAACTCTTTGAAAAAGTCAATTCATGTTAGGGCAATTTTCTTCGACGTTGGTGCTATGTCCAGTGGCATTCCCATTAATGGGAACATTAGCAATTGGTTCTGGGCATGCGCCAAACGTTTGTCTTTCTCTAGGTGAGTAATCCTCTGATCAGTCGTTCTCTTCATCATACTGCACGCAATCAATGAGCGCATTGTTTTGATCTCGTTAATGCTGCAGTGTACACACAATCGGACAATACAATCCGCGGTTTGTATGGTTTAATACGACTACGGACAACGAGGTTAAGTAACTCCGTTATTTTTATACCTTTCACGCTTAGTACAAAGAGATATATCGTCACGAAATTATAGTGAAGTATTAAATATACATCTCGGATTTTCCAGGCTAAGCGCCTAGTCATCATACCAACTTTTATTTGAACTTTCAGTGACAGATCGTGTGAGTGTGACCGTCACTGACAGTTTCACACTGTGTTACTGTATTGAATCCTAAGGAAATGAGTCACAGCGTCAGTACACACTGGACAACTCTCCACAAAACTTCAATTCAACTCGCGTAGGATTCTAGGAAAGACAGGTTTTGAATGAAATACTTAAATTATTATACAAAATGTATGTATAAATAATTCCCAAAGATGAATCCTTTGAAACAAACAAGCCAAGGGATAGAAATTAAAGCACTATTTCAAATGTTCAATGTAAAAACAACGCGAAGAAAGATGGCGACCTAAATCTAGGCCAGGGCAGCTGCTGTCTTGTCTGTTCTTTGGTTATATGTTATGCGTTTTACGCATATATTCTTATCAGCCTGAAACACGTCTACAACATAGGGGTCAAGTACGGGTCACGTTATACTTTTTGCAAAAGCTCAAAAACGGCGTGGTGAACCTATGTTATGGGAGTGGGAAAAGCATAGATACTAGTACTACGCTTAATGTTTTGCGCATCTAAAATTTCTCAAATGGCTAGGAATTTTCTTCCAGCCGTTTGAAGTTCCGCACGTACGTTAAAGGTATGGGGGCTGAAAAATGTGTATGTGTTAATGGCGCCGACTATTGGTCAAATGTTCCCATTAATGGGAACAAATTTTTCGGGAAATTCACATCCTTTTTGAGAAATTTTGGGTACGTATTTTTCCGTTTTCGGAAAACATATTTCTTATTAAAAGCCTTTGTTGGATAATTGAGTCTCTAGAAAATCGCACCTCACTTTCGGCATGTTTGGCCTAGTGCCCCTTTATGTTTACATGCCGAAACTAAACAATATATGATAAAACAATTGCAAATAAACGAAATTGTCTAGTTTACTGAGATATCTTCTCATATCTAACAGGAATAATTGTATTATTATAAAATGTTAATCTTATAAGAAATTTGATCATGAAATACTGTATTTACTTTTACGTAAAATACAGTACTATTATTTCAGCCTTCATGTATCAAACACCATCCGACAGTACTGTAAATTGGTTCTGAGACCGGCCCAAAAATATTTTCTGCTCCAGGCAGACCCGGCCGCAATTTTTCTCAAAGAGGATAGCAATGACATAAATTTCCTCTTGTCTGGTTGGCTTAAATTCTAGACCCTAACCCTAACGACTTTCCCCTGACCATGCTGACTGAATTAAATGAGTGCAGTTGCTATCCTGTTTGTGAAAATAAAAATAGCTTCCCGGTCCTAACATTAACCAAATTTAAAGCTAGGGCATTGTTACAAATATCAGGAATACATATGTCGATATCTATAAATAAGAAGTGAGATATTACTATGATATTCACTATCATTACTACTATCACACAAGCTTCTAGAACGCTTGCTTCTATAAAAAAAAAAAAAAATAGCACCCAGCGACGCTTTACATATTAGGAAATAACAAAAACGTCATAAAAGAAAGAGTTACAGAAAAAGCTGGCGGATAGAGAGGTCTTGAGCTTTTTTTAAAACTAAATAAGTTTATCAATGCTTTGAAATAATAGGGTAGTGTGTTCCATTCTCTAGGTCCCCCATGGCAAAACTCCGATCACCATTTTCTCTGATACATGCAGAGCAGTGACGCTACTGTAGAATACTGGGACCCGTAAGGATTTTTTTGTTCGGGGCCCGTGGGATTTACCACCCTTCCTACCTTATTGTTGCGTCACTGCAAACTAGCCATTAAGTGCTAAGGTGTTATCAGTTACTTGACAATAGGATGTGTAAACAGTATGGCAAGTTTGCGATTTAGGGTCCCGGAAAATGCCACATTAGATATGTACATTTGGGAGAAAGGTCATGTATGCCAATTTCCCCACGGGCTCTTCACAGCTGAAAGATGACAAACGTTTATCAGAAACTTAGAAGGTATTTGATATTGGGGCTGGGAGAGGGAGGGGGGGGGGCTAAATTAGTATTTTCTGAGAGTGAATATCGCGTTAGCGCTATCTGAGCGCCAGTGAATCTTTAAAGGAAATTTCACCGGGCGAACACAATCAGCCCTAGGATAGCTGATGAGGCGCGAAGGACAATGTCAATTTGAGCACCTTCAAAATTAAAACAAAAATTGAGTTTATGGGAGCAGCCATTAATTTTGTTAAACTGTGGCAAAAATACTGGTAGCTCAGTTAATCAGAATTGTGTTCAATGGGCGACCAATTAGCTCACTCTACGACCAGATGGTCGCCCAGTTAGTATGTTAAAAATTCACCGCCGAGCACAAAGTGCGAGATTTTCGGCGTGGGGTCCAGGGGCCTGCTTAAAGGCCCCTAGTAGGGTGCGGCAGGAGCAAAACCCCAATAGGGATTGAAGCTGGTGCATTTTAACCCATTTGTGGGCCTTAAATCATCTCACTTAAACCCATTTGGAGGGGAATAGTGAGAAAGGCAGACAGGCTTTTTTTTTTAAGGAGCACCTATTCACTGGTGAGCTGGTGGGCCAATTGGGTCGAGTTGGTTGGCAGAGGAGTAGGAAGCGTAGGCGGCGGAGGCAGTTTCCTCCCCCCGAGAGAAAATTTCCCGAAAATCATTAAAATTGTCCGAAATTGAAGAAAAGTTCCTGAAAATGGAACAATATGTTCTAAAAATTGCAGAAAATTACCATGCAAAGCGAAGGAAATTTCCCCCAAACGCAGGGTACTTAATAGGAAAAATGAAAAAATTCCCGAAAATCAAAGAAAAAAATGATGAAAAGTGAAGAAAATTTCCCCAAAAATCAGTGAAGGCTAGAGGCAGCCTTTCAATATCTAAAAAGTCACTTTTTGAACTTTACACACAAAAAATAATAATGGTAGTAGAGCGAATCTCCAGGTTCTACCTCCTTTGGAATGCTAGTGCTACTTTGACTTGGGTAAATCATTTTGTTGGTTATCGTTCCAGATCCCTGTCCCCTGATCAAAACCAGTGATGTTTCCTTCTACTGTGACATAATACACATAACACATAATATCCCACTTAGTCTAATAACTAATCAATGCAAGTAGGCCAAGTTTAAATCATTTTGATCAGCGATGCAACCCATGGATAGCTAAGCGCAACGTGCAAAACCGTTTCTTCGTACGTTTCGCAAAACAAATCACGATTTTAACATGGCCGATCATGGTACGCATGAAGCAATAAAAGCATTGGGCTCATTCATTGAGCTCAGTTAACTCCTTAGTACTCTTTAGTTTGAATGTATGTATGATGACCCATGGTGAGTCATTTTTTTTTTTAAATACGAAAATACAACATCAATTTGTATTACCGATCTGCAAAATTTTGGGGGCCCGCCTTCCCCGCTTCCGACGGCACTGTCTATGCATATGACCCTAAAAATGTTTGGACTCTGATCCACTGCATACACGTTACGTTTCTACCTGGTTGTGTAAGGGTGAATACGTGTAAATGAGACGCGAGTACACCATTATACCACAGCAATTATTGCAAGTGAAAAATGAACGAGGGCTGGAGGGTGAGGCTTTCGTTTTTAATGCATAAATGACAAGTGACTAGAGTAAAACAGTTCATGTGGGGATTTAGATATATTTTTTGGTATTGATGGGGGTAAAATCTGTGCCCTCTAGGGCCCCCCCTTCGCCCACCTCCCCCCACCCCACCCCCTTTGCCCTTTGGCTACGCCAATGCGCTGACCTGGAAAATCGTGTGAGGAGATGTGGGTTTTATATCGTATATGCTGATGATGCTGTTTAATGCAAATGTATAGTGTATTACAGTTTCCATCCCATTTTTAGTTCTGAAACTATCAGTATGAGGAGCAATTTTTGAAGAAGGGAGGCGTTGAAGAAGTAAAAAGGCAAATTAAAATGCGTTACCATATTTATATTTGTACACTACTACCCAATTGTATATGTAGTATGGTAATCTTTCAGGGGTGGGGTGGGGGTAAATTAAGTCCCATATCGGTGTTGCTGCTAATTTCTTTCATCAGTTTTCGTCAAATTTTGGTAATTTTCCTTCATTTTAAAGCCATTTCCCTCAATTTTGGGGAAATTTCCTTCATTTTCGGGAAATGTTGTTCATTTTCGGGCATTTTTCTTAAAGGGGACATAAAGTCTGACATAATTCTTATTTTTATGATGGAATTAAAAATAACAAATTTTCTGACCAAGTTTCATTTTGGAATGCTTTGTATTTCTTAATAATCTACCTCAAGTTTTCTAGTTGATGAAAAAGTATGTATCTTTTGTAAGGGTCAAGGAATTTTTTGTGTACACATGAAATTATCAAAACATGCTGTTAAAACTTTGGGTTACATCAATTTGGAATAAAAACTTTAATCACATATATACAGAAACACATTATAATCCTTATGTCTCTATAGAGGGATTTCATCACGTGACTCTAACTCAACTGGGAGCCATTTTGCAGGTCAGAGCTTTGCGTGTTGATTATTTCACGCGTCTGGTCTTCACACAGCTCAGTCACATCACACGTAAAACAAACAGATTCAATCTAAATCATGCGCTATCACGCGCTGGTGATAAAACCACGCGCGGGGCATGTAAAACACTTGCTGGGCATATAAACACGTGCTGCATGGTTAAAATGAACTGGCCAGATGAGCCCATTTTTAATTTAAAATGTTATTTCAAGGAAAAAATTACCCTCCAGGTACTTCAAGAAATCTTAATCAGTAGATTCTAAACACGTCTATTAGTTAGTTCAGCCAACGGCACAGCAACATTCCGGCCTACTTACAAAGGTAATCTTATATAACAACATGCAAACGTATGTAAATGTACAACAGACGGCAGTCGCCCTACAAAATGGCGATGTAAAAAAGGTCGTGTGACCTCGTGACATCAGCTAAAACATCCTTATTGGGGAAATTATGTCATCATGCACAATATTTCAATACAGAATTGATAAAAATGACAGCCCCATGTGTCGATTTCAAACTTGAATAACTTGAGATAGGAATAAGATTTTTACTTGCTGTGTTTGGCAGTTGGTTGAGATTCGTATCCTTCATCATATGAATTAATGATTGTATCAGACTTCATGTCTCCTTTAATATTGCGATACATTGTTTGTTAATTTAAGGGAAATTTTGTTCATTTATGTGCAATTTTCTTTGATTTTCCAGAATTTTCTAGCACTTTCCTTAAAATTCATCAATAATTTTCTAGTAATTTCGTTCATTTTATGGCCAGATGGCCATTATCCCCAACTTTTGGGAAATTTCCTACATTTTTAGACATTTTGGGGGATTTTGAGGAAAAATTTGAAAAATGTTAAATAATTATACCAAAATCTTCTTCTAATTTTATCTTTATTCATCGACAAAAAAGTGACCGTCTCTGCCATCCCTGATGCGTGTATGTGTGTGTGTGGGGAGGGGGGGGGGGGAGTGTATTTGATGTGTGGGTTTGTATGTGTGTCTGTAACGCTTTGCTTGTAAACATTATGTCTCATGAACAGTACATCAGTGCCATATTATATTTGATACATGGATGCATCATGATCCATTGACGGTCCTTATTGTTTTTAGTATTGATATCTTGCGTATTACTGAGAAAGCGAGGCAAAATGTTAAAATCTTCAAATGCTCATATATTGATAACCATTTATATGTTTTGCATCTTCTTTGGCATAAATAAGGCGTCATAGGGTTAATGTAGATGCCCATCTAACAAAAATGCTCGAAATCACTTATATGAATTGTGGGTGGGGCATATTGTAGTTTGACTGAAAACAGTTTGTATACAAGGGATCTCGTAAACCATACATCAGTGGCATGTCGAATTTGGCACATTGATTAATTATGACTCAAAGATGGTCCCTATTGTTTTTGTTGTCGATATTCTACATATTAATGAGTGCAAAATCTTGAACTTTTCAAATCTTTACAATTAGGGCATGTCAGTTTTAGCTAGTGTGCACATGCTTATGTTGTTAAAATGTCATATTTAATTCATTTTGAAATTACAAAATATATATCTTGACTCCACCCACAACCTGTAAATTTCTATTTAATGAATTTGTGTTATACTGTTGTGGATTACTACCTTTTCATAACCTAAGTTTCTTTGTTTATTGTCTGTAATAGCATAATTGTTCTCCAAAAGACTATATGAAATTGATAGACAGTGGCAAGACTGCCATCTTTGAATTGCATTCCTTCGTAATACTGAACAACCTGAGTTGCAAAGGATGTTTCACGGGTTGGTCATCATTAGAGACTTTGTAAAATTATCTGAAAGCCTAGAAAAAAATAGTTGGTCTAGTGGTCACAATTATTGTCAAGTTGGATATCCCTGGATCAATTCCCGGCTGGTCCTCATTCACCAGTTCTTCGCAGGTGGATTATCTTTATATAACTTTCACTGTTGAAGACTCAATATATTAATCAACAAATATCAAATCGTAATGTAAAAGCTTGTCAGTTTAAAACACAGGCATTTATAATGTACTAGCACTTACTAATCAAAAAATTCATCCCCACAACTAGGGGAAGGGAAGTTGACATAAAACATCATTTGCACAGCTGGAGCTCAAAGTAGGGCCAAAGACTTTTCTGTGTGAATGGTGGAGAAGGAGGGGCGGGGGTGTGGGGGGTCATGAAACTATCTGGTTATTACAATTCTCTCTTAAATAACTTATGAAGGGGGACTTTGTTATTGCTCGGAATTAAACCACCACGGCAACTTGGAATTAAGCTCTCACTGCAACTTGGAATTAAACCCCACACAACTTGGAATTAAGCACCCGCGCAGCTTGGAATTAAGCTCCCGCTATATTTCATGACTATACCCATATCTCCCAAGTACAATAAATATCCGTTGCATTTTCAATACGCTCGATGCATTCCACCTTTCGAAATACATCTGCTCAAACTTTTCCACGCAGTTACAAATTTCTGAACTTAGAGATAAATGTCTCTACTATGCAATTCTTTCATTCATTCAGATGATTAATTCATGGGTTGATTATCATTAGCAGATAATCTGTGGCTGTTTAATTATCTATAAGTTTAAGCAATTAAGAGACCTAAGTGATCTAGTGGTCATAGCATCAGCTTGACAATCTAGCGCCCCTGGTCAAATTCCCGCTGGGTCTCCAAAACATATAACAATTCCAACAAAAATTTGTTTCAACAAAAAGTTTTGATTTTCCTTTAAAATGTGGACTATTACATTATTATTATTGAATTAATCAATGATTCAATCTTTTTCTTCTTAGACATACCTTCTCTCCTGTACCACACACACTTTAAGGTGATATTTGAAAAGTTTAGAAAATTATTTGATCCGACGGGTTTCTCTTAGCCCCACCCCTCTCTCTCTTCCATTGCAAATCATTAGAAAAAAGCGCCCCTTGAAATACAAACGGGATGATTTCATCTTGTTAAAAGACACTCTCTCAACGAGTTGAAAATGTATTACGCAATTATTCGGCCACACTTGTAGTTGCGACAACTCAACAAAAAATGCTGCAATTTTATAAAAACTTAATATTTGAACACCAAGGAGTTTTTACTTGGATCATTTATACCCTGAAAACTGGTTTAATTATTTCATTTGGTGCAGAAATCGTGAAAATAGCACCATTTTCAGCAGCGTAATTCTGAATGACTTTCAAATTCTTGCCGATCCATTAGCGTAGCCTCCTTTTTTCTTTTCGATAAAGAATTCTACGGTTAAGCCATTTCCATTCATCAGTGCAATTATACGCGTAAGGATTCCTTTGTGTCTAGAGGTCAGGATTCATGCACTATCGAGCATACTTGCGTAAAGCAAACACGTGCAGTGCGAAAAGTATTTTCCAAAGATAATGGTAAGCATAGCAACTACGGGATATTCATACACATCAACTCCTGTTTCTTTAAATATGACTCAATGAAATTATACATTGGTTACTTATGAATACACAAGAAATACTGTTTACAAGTTTCTTTATGCCCCAAACTCAAAAAAACATTACACATATTAATGTTATTCAAATAAAAACTACCCTTGTATTGCCGTTGTACGGGGAGGTACATGTAGTTTTATTGTTGGAATGCTGCTCTTGATATTTGTTAACTTCGAAATGCATACGAAACATAGCGTCAAATTCGATGTTCAAAGGTTGAATCTTCTGAAAATCTGTCCACGTATATCACACCTTAAGAGGAGGGCAAATTGTATTAAAACGCGAAGTGGAATAATTTGGAAATAAACTGGAATTTACAAACCGCCACATGCGGTTACTGAAATGCCACAGGCACAGCAAATCAGGATTGCTTTCAAGGGGCGAGTTCTGTAATGTAACCGATGAATTCAGGTCAAAAGTCATGATTTTCCGCGCCGAATTTCTCGAAATCTAAACGGTAAAATTTCTTAAAGCAACGTACACATTTTTTGTTTATTTACTCTTAAAGTAACCGAATACTCATATCTCACGTGGTACCGAAGCCTCGAACAAATTTCCCAACCGTTTTAAGTTTGACCCACACACTAAATGAATGGGAGAGCATATGGGCATTGTGGGTAATATCGCGTTATGGCGGCTTCAATTGTTTTTCTATTTCCAACTTCTTGGAGATATTTCATCTCCAACTTTTTGGAGATCTCCCTGACTGTCTCCCCTCCAATAAAAACTTTTTAATTCATTATTTATAAAAATACAAAACAAACTATAAAAAAAAACTCTTCTTTTGTTCCACGGTAGCCTAGTACAAAATATTCTCTGTTTCGAGAGGAAGGGGCCTTGATACATGCTGACTTGAAATTTAAATGGGGTTTTACTGTAGGCTCTAACTAATTAAAACAAATGAATGAAGAGAAATTAAACAGATCTCAATATTCTCCGACACGTCAGATGTTATGGGAGGAAACTATTTTTTAGCCTTAACAGTACCATTGGCTGGCAAAGTAGGTGGGGGTGAGGGTAGATCGAGGTTTAGCAGCAACGTCTATCATGGCTGTAAAATACAATCTGTTATTGGTGGGATGTCTAGCAGTTGCTGCACTTGAAGGTCGCTCGAAGTGAAGATGCCAAAATAGCTTTTACTTTCCGCTTGTCTCTCTTTTGTCTCCACATCTCTTCTCTCTTGGTGTCCGCCATTTTGATGCACGTCTGGACTGTGTATCCCCTACTTCCCATGTGGCTGTGTTGTGTCAACTGATTTCATGTTTTTTCTTGCAGACATCCTTTTAATGCAGCATTGGTCGTTCAACGTATTTAAACCCTGACGAGAGCTCGCCGTATATACTATATGATACCCTTTGAAATGCAACCATATTCCACGCGACAGACATGACCAAGCCCAGGTAGACTCCACGACAGTCTCAAGATTGTAGTCCCCAAACATCCTGACTCATCACTTTTCTTGCGGCTGATAATGAAGCTAATATCTTTGCAGGCCAGCACAAGGCGCTTGATAATACGTTGTAGGCCAAAGCAGCAGCGTCAGCAGTGTTTCGCATACCATGCAGCTAGGAGCTGCCGAATCTTTGTCTTTGCCATTGGTCACGCGAGATTTAACAGCTTGCCGTTGATTTAGTTCAGAGAAATATGCCGTCTTCCGAAGAATTAAACGATTACGACAGCAGCTGGAAGGAGAAGCTGCCAAAGAAGATTGTAGCTTTACGCCTGTTCCCTTCTTGTCATTATGGAAGGATGCAATCAGACGCAGAAGCTTTGGAGGACATCCTATTTTCTTGAGGAATTGAGACCTTTCCCACTGACTAATGATGAATGCCATGGTCAGATCGATGAAGGGTATGTACAATGGTAGCTTCTACCTGCAACACTTTTTCTGTACTTTTCTGATTGAGACATCATATTGATTGTGGGCCGTTTCACTTTACACCTACACTGCAATGCAGGGTACACGCGCCCTTCAAGCAACTACAGCCTTTTGGGGCTATTAGAACGAATGTTTTCCCCACCACGCTTAGGAGAGATATTCCTCGATAGATGTTTTAGTCTGTACGGTCCCATGTGTTCTCATATGAGGTGACTATGCTGGTATCACGTACAGTATGTCCTGGGGTACTGTTTGTTCCTCCCAGTACTGACAAAAAAGTTTATAAGTAGATTAGGCAGAGATGGCTTTTCACATTTGACTGCTAGAAAGCTATATATTACTTCTACTGGGGTGCCTTTCTAGGCCTTGCTGTGAGTCACTGAGTTGACGACGTTGCTGAATTCTTCCTCTTTTGGCAGTGTTTCGAGCTCCTGAGTGACTGGTAGGTTTAATATGTTTCGAATACTTGTCAGCTTGTGTAGGACTCTGGGAAGTGTTCAGCCAATCGCTTCATCGGTGTCGCAGCCTGCACCGTCGAAGCTGTGTGTAATAAGCACAGGTTGAGGCTCCTTTGGTGAAAAACAATGTCGGTTTGGTGTCAGTGACGTGACCGTGGATGTATTCGGAACACTCAGTATTGGTATTTAGTAATGAAAACGTGTTTGTGATGCAAAGCTGGTGATAGGAACAAAGCTCAATCAGCCCCTGGCCGTTGTGGTTCATCTTGATCAGAGCCCACGCTCGAGGTAAAATCCCAAGCAAGAGTCAGGAACTTTTTTAACAGAGGTGACCAGGTCTTCGTAAAATTATAGAGGAGCATACAGCGTTAAGGCGTGTACGGCGATGATGGTTGCTTTCCCTGAAGATGTTGAAAGTGGCAGAGAAAACCATCAGTTGAACGCTTTTGTGAATTGTTGATTTGGCGCAGAGTGTTCGAGAGGCGAAAGTAGCAATTTCTGCATCCTTCTCCTAGTTTTTCTCAAGTGAAGTTGTATTATGCTTCTTCTGGTTTATCTTTAAGCCACAAGCACCCACTGAAACAGGTATACCGTGTCGGTCCTTTTTGACCGGGACTGCCCGACTTTGGTAAGTAATAGCTGATCATTAAGATGCAGAGACCTCTCCCACTGCTAGATGCAACCCGTAGTTTCCGTTACAGATGTCAATTGGGTTGTACTTATATATCGTAACTGTTGCCCCTTGTTGATTTAGCTGCTTTGCAGCAGCACCACCGAAGTGCCTTCTTTAGAGTGCGAGCCTGGGAAAGCTGCACAGAGACCCTGAACCGCCCAGACATCAGAATCCCTCTTTCTGGTGTTATGCAGCAAAATGCTTAGCAAATGCATGGCAGTACGTCACTTTGGATGCAGCAGATACCGGAAAAATGTCAAGCCCAGCACATGAACCGTCTTCAGGGTTCCACTTTGGATTTCTGTAGGGTTGACTTCCTTAACTTTGACACTCTCGACACACATGAGGTAGTGTGGACATTTAGCCCATTACTGGGGATACTTAATAAGAACCAGGGAATGTCCACACGCTGACGGACCTGCATTCCGTATGTCTCTATCAAGGAGAGACTTAGGCCTACACACCCTGCAGCTCCCCTTTTCACAGTGCTGTTAATAGCAAAGATAGTCTGCGGTGAGGACATAACTGAGAAGTGATGACCCCTAAAATCCTGCGGCAATACTCTAGGCAAGTCACTTTTCATACAGCCATTTGACAAGAGTATTTCAATTGCTATTTCAGTTAGAAATTAGAGAAAATGACTTTAAAATAATAATATTTACATTCATTGTTTGAAGTTGAAAAAACATGATTTGTTGACGTCATAAATGGTGTTTATTCTGACGTTTTTAATGACATTAAGCTGTTAAGATGTCAAGCAGTATACAAAAGGCTGGTTCTGGCGCACTTTTTATGTCGTTTTTGTGTTCACTAATTGGGCTGGGTATTCTGGGGCACTTTTTATGTCGTTTTTTCTGGTGCACTTTTTATGTCCTTTTTTACATACATATATATATATATATATATATATATATATATATATATATATATATATATATATATATATATATATATATATATATATATATATATATATATATATATATATATATATATATATATATATATATATATATATATATATATATATATATATATATATATATATATATATATATATATATATATATATATATATATATATATATATATATATATATATATATATATATATATATATATATATATATATATATATATATATATATATATATATATATATATATATATATATATATATATATATATATGTATATATATATATATATATATATATATATATATATATATATATATATATATATATATATATATATATATATATATATATATATATATATATATATATATATATATATATATATATATATATATATATATATATATATATATATATATATATATATATATATTCTATTTTATTTTATTCTACTAATTTGGCTGACCCACCCCCTATCTTGAAAATTTATGACAGAAAAAGATTTGTTTATGTTGCTTATTCAATGACGCAAGTGAGGAATTGTGCGCTATCGATGAACCTCAACTGACCTAGGGAGAAGGATATATACTTCTTCATGTTGTTGGGGATGCAGGTTATCTTTCCTTCCACTTTGCTAATGGCTTGCATGATCAAATGAGAGTCATAGCCCCGCAGATTATGGAACACAAGTGGGCTTGTGAATGTTTTGGAGCTCAGGCGTAGCTTCAGGTTGCAGGTATTGTGCGCAGCACCTCTGCACTTACCTGTGATATGGCAGTGGTCGCGGACAGAGTCACCATATAGAGGTTTTTTTACACATATGACAAACCTGTGCTGTCCGGTGTGCGCGCAAATCCTCTCTGGTGATTATCACGGGTCGAGGGTTTGCCAGAACTGCTTTGATCCTAGTTTCTTCCTGCTGCAAAGCCTCAAGGACCTTCTCAACTGCAGTTTGTTATCGATGTACTACGAGAGGCTCTGTATGACCATCACACCTTACCACAACGTTCCCATAGCCACACGCTTCGTGCTGTTGAGTATTTTGTGTATTGGATTGCGTGGATTTGGATTCTGGACCATCTATCTTACAGGTGAGTGGCTCAAAATTTGCGTAGATTATGTAGGGCGCTGGAAGCTGCTTGTGATGGTTCTGGAAGGACAGCTTGTTTTCGCCTTTTTTCGGCATTTCAATACATACAGCTTTGTGACCAATTCCCAAGCAATCAGGTCTGTGGGCCTCGAGCAGGTCTTCCCTGGAATAGACATGTACACACCTCTTGCAGAAGTGCTTACCTCTTTGATTGGCACTTTGAAATAAAAAAACAGGCGGCTGAGGCTTTTAACCCACGTGTAATGGTACTTACATGCCTTTTCAATCAATTGAAAGTTGATCCTGAAAATATTCTTGTCTTGCTTGCTAAGTCTGTGAACGATCACCCCTTTATCATAACCAAAGACGTCAAGAGCCATATTGTTTTGTTTTTCAACCTTCCCGATCTGGGAGAGTGGAGCTGGAGCCTCTATTCTTTCAAAGTTTAAACCGTCGTTTGAAGGATACTTGCTGCATCTTTGTGGATCTTTCTTGGCTGGAAACAGATCAGATCGAAGAGCCTAGCGAAGGCAGTTATCATCACGGTTTTTCACATTGGTGATAGTCTTTTTGGCTTTGAGTTCTATTAACAAACCGATATAGGATCCGCCTCGTAGTGGCTGTTACCAGGAAATATTCAGCCAGATGTCCTCTACTCTATCCACCATCCATCCTGACCCTCTCTGAGTCCATTGCTTAAGAGATTCTATCATGCTTGGGAAGCGTTGTTTAGCGCTTTATTAATCTCGTTCACTTGCAGGTCATCCATCTAATGGCTGCAAATTACTGGGCTTGTAAATTCTGTTTCTCCATCGACATTATACTTCTTCAGCCCCACTCTGAGTGCTAACTGGAATTTTAATCCACGAAGGGCTCCAACATTTTCTGCTACCTTTTGGTGAATCGCGGGGCAAACATCATCCAACAGGGCTAGTGGGTCAGCACCCAATCGGTGCCCATCTGCGATATTCATCTGCCAACTGCGGAGGTAATTGCCAATTGTTCCAGGTGCCCGTCTGAACCTTGGTGTAGGAAAAGGTCTTGGTGCAGGAACAGGTCTTGGGTGCTCTAGAAGCAGGAACGGGTTTTCGCGCTCTCTGTGCAGGAACAGGCTTTTGCGCTCTAGGAGCAGAAACAACCCCCACCGGTCTGCGGGCTGGCAAATACCTATAAACGATGATGGCAATTATGTAGTCGTTTTTAATATGATTTCCTCCTTTGCTTGATAGGTCATCAAGGAGGATATTGTTTTAGGCCACATAATTTCTCAACACCTCGACTCTTTCTCTTCTAAGTGCAGTTTTATTTAAGTTATTAATCATACGCTGCTAGACTATATAATGTTATGTCTCTAATAGGTTATCGTAGCAGAGTAGTTTGCTATAATTGCACAACATTGGTATGCTATGGTATATTTTATCTCTAATAGGTTGTCGTATCAGAGCAGTATACTATGTTACGCATCGGGCTTGTATACTATGGTATGTTATGTCTCTTATAGGTTGTCGCACCAGATTTGTATACTATAATATATTACATCCCTAACAGAATGTCACACTAAATTTGTATGCTTTGACATATTATACCTCTAACAGGGTGTCGCAACATAATGGTAATACATCCTGTTTAATTTCGGCAAGCACTTTTTGAAAGATTATACGAACTTGTTTTTTAATGTGCAAAGGTTTTTCAACAACCATTTTACCACCGCAACCATGGCAAAGCTGTGTCTGAGAATAAACACCAACCCCACACTTGCGGCATGGTACTATTGGACGCTTACCATTTCTAATCACTACTCGATGCTGCCAGCATTGATTATACATAGCAGGTCTTCCACATGTTTCTTTCTTACCTAGCGACAGCCATTTACACTTAATATGTGCACGTACTGACATTATATATCGTTATAATACCATATCTCTAATTGCATGTGGTATTATTTTAGTTTTATCCCATGTGGTGGGAGCTCGGTGTTGTGAGGAACAGTCAACAACTCTTCACGGACAAATCCACGGCTCGGACCATCTTGAAGATAGTATAGGACAGGCTCTCCAGGATTTGTAACAGAAAGTCCTATCCAAAAAACATTGACAGACCACACAGGGTCTGTAGCACGACGTCGACCTCCTTTCAGCTCACCTGGTTGGTAATGATAACGCATTACAACATCGGTAGGTACTTTTTGCTTCTACAAGCCAACAGATGCTGGAGATGCTGGTTTCTGTTTCACCATTTTAGCTTTGATAGCATTGACAGGTCTTTCCGATCAGTCGTGTGACTTCGTTGTTTAAAGCTAAAACAACAGCAGGTAGTTTCTCTACCTATTCTGTCGATCTCTCTTCCTTAGGCAATTTCATTTCCTGAGCATACTGATGTCCAAAAAACCGTTCTGTTAGTATACGATAAAACCGCTCTGCAAAGGCTTGATCACAATTAACGTCTGGGATTCCATTTCTCACCTCAACACCATGCTTCTTCAATGTATCAGTTACAGAACCCATGGCCTCACGCCATGGGTCCACCTGAGGTAGTTTTGGCCAATCGAGTTGACTACGATTATAGATGCGGGTAAATGCAGAAGTAACCTTTGTTGAGTACTTCAAACTTAAAGGCTCAGCCTCTTTATACCGCAACATCGACCACAACTAGTGCATATTTATAGGTCTAGCGTCCAACTTTGTCATGCGGTAGAAATAGGAAGTCGGCTCGATGTACTCGATTTGTTGTAGAAATGTCAAACTTAGGTCGTGGTATATAACGGGGACGAGGTAGGTAGATCTGCCACATAGCCTGCTTATTTAGCCAAGCCCAGGATTTATCTACAGATACCTTTGCAGCTTTTGCAAGTTTCTTTCTAGCTGGAGTTTCTCCCAATACCCCCTGAGGGCAATAGTATATCTCTGCTAGTTTCATCTCATATTAGACATATGACATATGTATTTAATATGGCGATGAATTACGGAAAGAAATTAGCGCCAACACGAAGTACCCGCACAAGTCTGGGTGTGAAAGGTTTACGCACAACTCATCAAGTTACTCTTGATACCCCAATGGGCACAGCAAGTAATCACGTGATTGTCAAAATCCCAAGCTGCAGCAGCATGATGTCATTGTCATTGTCCCAGGCACGGTCAGACTGGCGTTCAACATCACTCTGAATAGCACAGATGGGAATTGCACTATTGTCAACAACATAGGCCGCAACATTGTGGGAAAACTAGAGGTAAGACTTGGAGGTGATGGTGTCATGAGTTTGGATACCGCAGATGTGTTCTACAACTATGCAGACCTATGGCTCTCCTCTAGCACGAGACTTAACAATGACTACTAGGGCATAAGTAGAGAAAATTGTCTGAAAGTTCGTGTAGGTGCTAGTGATAAAGATGATAATAATAAGGGTGACAACGCGATTACTAAAGCTTGTGGCAATAGATTTGCTATACCATTAGATTTTAGTCTCTTGAGTGGCCACGCCCCATTTCATCCATCAGGTCTGCATGATTTGTTTGAATACATGATATATTTTGCACCTAACGAGAAGGTTATCATTGCAGACGACGACACCAACGCTTCCTACACTCTAAAGAACTTGATTCTGGAATTTGATGTTGTGAATCAAGCGAGCCTTGCAGCAGAGATCCGAAATAAAATGTTGAATGAGTACCCAGTAAACTAAACAAATATACAAAGGCACCGGAGAGAAATGCTAGACCTCACCAGCTCTGTGTGGACTATCCCTCGATACAGTACCAGCGGCGTTGTCCTGTTGTTCGTCAACCCAGTTGATGATTGTGGATTTGTACGAAAACCTGAGACTTTCATGAATCCCGATATCACTTAGGTCAGTGTAACCATTGAAGGTGTTCCTGACCAGCTATGTGCCTAAGGTGTTTTCCCATACCAGTACTGGGACGAGGCTAAGAAGGTATTCGGCTCAGGTAGATTGTCTATGGGCAAGGGCTTCAATCCCGAGATAGGCTTAGTTGTTAAGGAGATCGTTCTACATTCCATCGATTTATCAGCTTATCTTCAAATACACTACGCACTTGTTCTTGATCTGCGCAGCACCGATGATGATGCTCTACATGGTAACGGCCGCAAGCTGGGTAATGGCAGTGTAGGCATGACTTTGGAGATCAACCTCACTTCTGCAGATGAATGTACAGTGGTAATGTACTACTTCGTTCTCTCGGATAAACAACTGGTTATCAAGAACGGTTGCCTAGCCAGAGTGTGGAGTTAGATTTAAAAACTATATCAAAAATGGACTTCCCACGCTGCAATTATATGCGGTAAAACAAGGTCTGGAAAGACACAGTATGTGTTGAACCTCTTAGAAGCCAGCTATTTAGGCGTATTTGCAAGAATTTTCATATTATTCCTACCTAGTCTTACAATTAAACATATTTAAGATGCGAGTCCCTTTCTGACGATTGCAATGTCTTCTTTCTCGATCCTTCTGGGGATAAATTGCAAAAAAAACGTAAAATCATAAGCAAGCTCTACCTACTCTCTGCATAGTCGATGATTGTTCTGCAGAAAGTGACCTTGTTAAAAAGAGGAGAGTAATATCAAATTTAGCTTTTTCAGGTAGACACCATCAGCACTCGCTATCGGTGTTAACTCAAAATGGAACTCGGTTGTTACTGATGTACGTGAACAGACTGAGTGGGATGCTTTATTCCACTGCAAGTCAGCTCATTGCTTTGATCTAGTTATGAGAGAAAACAGTGGCATTTCACAAGAAATGTGGCAAGAAATTCGTGATAAGCTATCAAGTACAAAGTATGCTAAACTTGTCTTAAAACGTGGACCACCTTTTGAGTACTTAATTGAGTAAATAATACTTAGTTATAGTTAAGTAATGTTTAGTAATAGTTAAGTATTGCTTAGTAATAGTTATATAATGCTTAATAATAGTTCAATAATGCTTAGTAATAGTTAAGTAATGCTCAGTAATAGTTAAGTAATGCTTAGTAATAGTTAAGTAATGCTTAGTAATAGTTAAATAATGCTCTGTAATAGTTAAGTAATGTTCAGTTATAGTTAAGTAATGCTTAGTAATAGTTAAGCTGTTAAGTAATGCTTAGTAATAGTTAAGTAATGCTCAGTAATAGCTAAGTAATGCTCAGTAATAGTTAAGCAATGCTCAGTAATAGCTAAGTAATGCTCAGTAATACTTAAGTAAAACTTAGTAATAGTTAATTAATGCTCAGAAATAGTTAAGTAATACTTAGTTATACCTAATAAGTGCTTAGTAATAGTCATTAATGTCCAGCAATACCACCATGTTGAACACAGCATTATTAATAATCATACTTGCACTACACCTGTCAGCCTGTGGTATATTTATCCTATTGTATTGCGTGTTCATAGAGTAATAATAAGTAACGATAGTCTTATAGCAGTATAGAATCGCCAGGTGAGCCATCGCAAGAAGAGCAGCCATCACAAGATGACCACCGCAAGCAGATAGCTGTCGTTATCCATAGAGGCATGTCCATGGACTATTTAGGGAAGCATATCTTATCTCAACAGCTTGAAGAGATGTCGTATACGAGGCCCGTCTTGGTGATAAAATAACTAAACGCTTGAGGAAACCGGCATTAAATTTATATGTACGTGCAGCAGCCAGTATATTTAACATTGATAGTAAGCAGGCCCTTGCTACAGACCTTGGAGAAGATCCCTTTATAAACAATACATTAAGAAGTGTTAGTTGCAGGCTATTTCATGAATGGAGTTCTGGATTGCACCAGTAAGTATGGTTCATACAACTGGGCGCCATATTGAATATACAAGAACAAATGATATAAACAATGGAGGTACAGAGGTTGAAAAACCCTAAAAGGATGGAAGCCGGAAAACGTGCTGCGGAGGCACGCAAGGCAAAACGTCAGATAACAATGGGTGTCCCGCATCCGAAGGAGGCCGAGCGCTTTGAAGGGGAACTTCGGAAGATGAAGAAACCCCAACGAGCAGCCGCTGCAGAGACAGATACAAATAGTGCTTCTTGGGATATTTCGTGGGGTGTAATAGCTGCTACCGCTGTCGTAGTTGCTTCTGTTGCTGTCGTTGTAGCTCAAAATTGCCATGCACCTAGTCCCTCCCCCTTCCCACACACACCGTTCTCCAACGCCTGAAAACAATCAATGACGCAACCCAACCAAGTTATCAATTCCCTGTACCAGGGCGGAACAATAGCTTTACTAGCCACGGCCTATGCAGTCTTAGAAAGTGCTGTTATGAAAAACTTGAAGCCACCACTCTCATTAGGGATAAAACCTCGCATTGTAGCACTCCTTACATTGGACTTTACAGCAGCTACTATGACTCGTGAGTTGTTAGTTTCCCAAAGTATTATTCCTGATAAAAATCATTACTACACCCCCCAATTAAATATATGTGTCTGATAGATATTAGGTGATGGCTACGATTGCCATGCTTGTTGGTGGGGCTTTACTAAACGCCCTAGCATTTTCAGGTTCAAACTTTGTATTTAGTCAACTCGCCAAAAACCCTGCTGCACATGAAGAACGTAAAAGCGTCATGATAAAGCCGTGGAAAACGTACAGGCAGCTAATTGAATGGGCTCATGAGAGGCAAGAGAGGCTGGACAGAATGAATCAAAGACTTATGGCAGAAAGACGTGCTGTACAAAAAGATGTAGATAGTGCAATGAGGTTTATGGTGCAGACTCTATTCGACTTTATTCGAGCCTTCTCCTAGAAGACTTCTATTCACCATCCCCTCAACAACACAACCAAGAGTTAGTTTTTCTTACAATTGCTACGATTGGTATGGGCTCGGCTTATTTCTTCTTAAATTGAAATTAGAATTCATGACATAATAACAATGGAGGATATACCAATGGATGATTTTGATCGAAGAAATGACCTAGCTGATGACCGGTTGATGACCCGTGCTTTAATAGTTTTGACGATTTTTTTCCCAATGTACTCACTGCGGCTGAATCTAGCTTTGGTGGGGTTAATATGTCTTTAACAGAACAACAACGTGAAGTTGACAAGATTCCGCTCGTAGACAAATTTTATGATGATATAAATATTGCTGGTACTCCAAAGTATGATCTATTTAAGTTGGATTCAGAGCATAATTTGTATTTTACACACAGGCTTAGTGAGATCCGCCTCAACAACGTTCGGTCTGGTGGGTGGATCTCCGTATCATCAATTAAGAAACAAAGAAGAGGGGTGGTGGCAATCAGGGAAGTATTTGGTTGTAGTTTTAGACAAAATGCTACTACCGAAATAGAGAATACGGCGTCTAACATCCTTGATGGCACAGATCCCGATATAAATGCGCTGTTGGATGATATCGAAGAATTATTAAGAAAAACAGATGTTGCTGTTCAGACTGATGCTCCCCCATGACCCTTACGAGAGCTCATGGGACTCGACAAGCAGCTTAGAACTATACGAGGTACATTATCGGCTCAAGAAAGCAAAGTTGTGGAAACTGATTGACAACTCGAAGAGGCAAGAGACCGCCTCGAAGCAGCCAGGGATAAAGACGACAGACAAGTATACGCAGAAAGATTGAACAGCTGGTAGGTATGAAAGACGCTCTACAGACTAGCATAGACACACTTCGTGGTGATCTGAAGTATCAGGTACGGCAGATACTTGACCTTGCGCGTGAGCTTGTATATATTGCGACCTTTTTCTGCGAGAAAAATTGATTATGTTGTTTCGAGAGTAGGGTGTGACGATTGCTTCCATTCTGACGGCAGTGGGGTTTATAATATCCACTATCGTACTGGCACTTGGGATTGGACTCGTGCCAACACTACAGCCGACGCCGGCAGATAATGTTCTTAAAGCACTGGGTCGGGTGATGAAACGTTTTGGTAAATGGCTCGGTGCAGCTCTACCGAGCATCATTGGTGGTGCCCTTTCTTTGCTTTTCAATCTAATTGGTGAGATACTTACAAAGGTAGGGAGTCACTTGTGGGCACTTGTGCTTGCAGTGGGCGGTGCACTTATCGCATGGGTATTCAGACAATCGAATTGAAGATATCATATGATTTTTAATATTACAATGTATTACAGTATGCATATCGTCACCGGAGAACCCACCAACCTACAATTTCCGCTCCAGGTAAGCGAAGTAGGAATCAGTGATGTGTGCTTTGTCAGTGGTTGGTATATAATTTTATTATAGTAGAAAGACCGGGATAACGAATATTGAGGCAGGCCTGTATAATTTTAATATAATTAAAAGAAGATTAGACAAAGGGATAACCAAAATGATGCGGGAGGTATTGATTTCGATGCGGTCACCTCACTGATCCGTATAACTGTGCCAGATGGGGTTGCACTTTTTTTAAGTGAACATATCTTAAAACAATTGGGACTCGAACTTACTGATGGAAATAGGGCAATGATCCCAGATGTGTATAGGAGCGATCGTGTATCTTCTCTCATGATGGATCTTTCCTCAAGCATTCACCTCTGGAAATTAGATCTTTCGTATAACCTTGTTGATGGACTATATACTAACAACCATGGGACTTGGTCATCTGGAATAGGTGTTTTGGCTACGATTGTTGCTACACCAGTAGCGATTGCTTTGGAAGGTGCTGCTGCTGTATGTGGTGTTGGCAGTGTACTCTGTAATTATCTAAGAACACGGATGGATAAGAAAGTTGCGAAGCATCGTCAGATTGCAACAATTGCTTCCTCCAAGCTAAAGAGCATCGTAGACCTTGTCAGTAAAGCCGTTGAAGATGGGAGCGTTTCTGCTTTGGAATTTCAGACTGTCGTTGCAGAATTGAACGTTATAAAGTCTTAAAAGAGGAGGTCTGAGCTGTTAAAAAGATGAATTTGGGTGATGATTAAAAAACAGCTTCTGTAAGATGGGACACAAATTGGGCGGCAGGAGTCGTAGCAGGTTATTTCCAAAGCATTGGGTTAAGCAATATCCGCCTCCATGTTGAAGGTGTCATGATATATATGAAACATGACAGCATTTAAACACATCCCCGAACATATGGCAGAGGCTCCTGTTTGGCAAGATGCTCAGACTGTGGGTGTAGGTAATATAACAGAACAGCGGATATAACCAGGCGGATCAGATCAGTACTTATTGGCATAATTTAAAAGCATCTTTAAAAACTACCGAATACACAGCATACATGATGATGTCACTGTGGAAAGGTGGCGTGCCGACCCTATGATGTTTTGGCAAACGCAGTTAAACTTTTTCGTGTGGATTGCGGCAGATGGATGTGGTGTTTCTCTCGAGCAGATAACTAACTACAGACACTGGACGGTTCGCATGCTTTATCGCTTTCATGTGTACCACATCATACGGAGAATATTGAAAAGACTTGAAGTTCGTCTACCAGATGAGGATAACTTTGATCCTTACGTGACGGGGCGTTAAAACAACTGTGAGAAGATTTTGGGATTTCGCCAGAAGTTACCCAGTAGACCCCACCAGGGGTTTCAAACCAGGGACTAGGGATATCCCGGAAGTGGTATTTAGCCGCTTATCACCTTATCCATTATGTGGCTAACGACATGGCAAAGAAGAATATCATCAGCTCAAACCTCGGCAGCAATTGCTATGATCAGAAAATCATGGCATTTGGTGACCGGGCAGTGATGCTGACCGTCGACAACATCAGTCAACCATCGAATATGAACACTGGCTACTTAAAAATAATTTAACCAACTAGTGATGGTTTCACAGAACTTGGTATCAACTATATCAACGGCAGCATTCGTGTTCTTGTGTGGGCTGTTTTAGGTGCTCAAGCACAAACTCGCATTTAAGTTCTTGGTGATGATACTAGTCTGGATGCTCAGCAACAATTTGTTCGTAATGTTGAGGATGCGGTGGCTGCTCCTATAAATCTCCCAGCTTCCATTCAACGCTATAAAGATACCCTGACCTATGCCTCAACTTTTTTAGACTTCATTGTGGGTCAAGATTTGTACATGACTCCTAGCAATATGCTTTTGCGTATAGATACCCAAATTGGCTACAATATTAATACTATGGTTGCTAACGACCTTGCTATAGGTAAGCACTATAGTATGAATTATATCACAGCCCCAGAATCTCCAGTTCTTGATTTGGGGGTACAATACGATATGAATCTATTGAGAAGCGAACACCACATTATATAAGGCATGCGAATGAATACAATTTCCATGTCACCTCTCGATATAAAGCGCTGGGTTGTAAGTGGATCACCCACCACTATTGCCTTTGGCTACAGGGATTAAACATAAAAAAAGGTAAAACAAATATATATATATATATATATATATATATATATATATATATATATATATATATATATATATATATATATATATATATATGTATATATATATATATATATATATATATATATATATATATATATATATATATATATATATATATATATATATATATATATATATATATATATATATATATATATATATATATATATATATATACATGTATATATATATATGTATATATATATATATATATATATATATATATATATATATATATATATATATATATATATATATCTATATATATATATATATATATATATATATATATATATATATATATATATATATATATATATATATATATATATATATATACATATATATACATATATATATATATATATATATATATATATATATATATATATATATATATATATATATATATATATATATATATATATATATATATATATATATATATATATATATATATATATATATATATATATATATATATATATATATATATATATATATATATATATATATATATATATATATATATATATATATATATATATATATATATATATATATATATATATATATATATATATATATATATATATATATATATATATATATATATATATATATATATATATATACATATATATAAATAAAATAAAACAAAAATCTTATTCTGTCATAAATGTTCAAGATAGGAGGTGGGCCAGCCCAATTAGTGAAATAAATGTAAAATATATGTATAAAAACGACACAAAAAGTACGCCAGAAAAAACGACATAAAAATGCACCAGAACCCCAGCCCAGTTAGTGAAAACAAAAATAAAAAACGACATAAAAAGTGCGCCAGAACCAGCCTTTTGTATACTACTTGTCATCATATCCTATTGAAGATAGATATATGATAAATAAGATGCTTTTTCATCATTGTGAAAAGCAATCTGAAAATACACAATATTATATCATCACGTCATGAAAGACGCCATTACGTCATGAATAACGTCATGACCTCACATGGGATACTTTTGTCAGTGTTAATAATCATTATCTTACATCAATATTAGCATCAAAAGATCATTTTTACACTAAGAGTGCTTAGAAACTGTTGAATTTGATCTCTATGTGCAAATGTGTAAAAATTAGCCATTTATAACACTGGTGGCCATCTTTTCCATGACTTATATTTAGACCCTTTGCGGTGGTCAGATTTTGAAAAACTTTTGATATGATGTTCCTTATCACTTATAGTACAGAAAAACACTATAAAACTTGTTCTTACATCTTATTTTGAGGATGGTGTTAGGCCATTTTTTTGTCATAATTTAACTATATGACAACTACAGCACGATGCTGAAGAATGATTACAAAAGTGCAAAATGCACATAAAATCCGTGCTTCAAATGAATAAAGGGAAATTGTCCATTTTTTCTAGAATTATTGGGGCAAGGTCCCTTCGTTCACTCCAAGCAAAGGTTCCATCAAGACGCTGCAAATTACTGGCAGATATTGGCCTTGTTATTTCATATATATACACCGGAAAACGATGGTGCCCTCACCATCCGCGCTCCACCTTAAACACATAAATGATTAGGGCCCAACCTTGCATCAGAAATGGGGCATGAGGAACTTACGGGTATGTGATCAGACTGAAAAGATTGAGGCCGGAAAGCATCCTGGTCAATGACTTCTTACAACAATGCGTGTAAGGACTGAGATTGAAAAATATTTTGTCAAAATAACACTCTATTACCGAATCTTTTAAGTAACTTTACTTTTTGGGGGGGTTAGAGGTGAGGGGTATCACCCCGTCAACCCCACAAGCTACGTATATGCAAAATAAGTTTACTATTAAATTGATTGAAATCCATTACTTCTTTAAAAATTTGAGTAATTACCATTATCCTAAGTTTTGTACATTACTGAGTTTTTGCAAAATGTAAGGGAAAAAATGAGAAAATCGATTGCTACATTTAGTAAGATAAAGCAAAAACAATGATTTATTCTATGAGTGGGAAACTCGAAATTGGTAAAATTGAAAGAAAACCTCTCCGCAAAATCAAACGGTAAATCTCAGGACGCTATATAGTCTCTTACTATGATATTTCTCGATGAGCTTCAGTAATGATGGAAAGAGGGATGGATAAACAAGTGCAGTATTTCCTGGGAAGTGAAATGACCCTTTTATACGCCGTGCCGCACAGCCGTAAATGCCGTTTGAAATGTGTGTGAAAAGTAACAAAATTCTAAACAATGTCATCAGCCCGACTTCAACAGCTGGAATTGGCAAGAAGATTCATCAAAATTAACCTTCATGTATCCCCCAGCCTTATATCTTTTTTCTATTAAAAATAACTTACCTGTGCCATTGTTACTCCATACAAGAGATATAGAGCTGTACAGCGAGATGAGAAATATCCATAGAACGATGGCATCTAATATAAAAAATCGATTAATAAGCTGCATTTTTATACTAAACTTATTCAAAATATTAAGTTGCGTATATCCACCACCTGATCATAGCAAGTGGTTTGCTACGCTTACTGCCGACGACGTATCGTTTCCTTCAAATTACACATAAATCAATAATACATATTCTGATATTCCCATTACATTTCTACAATTGCATTATTTGAGGTCAGCCTTTATTTGCTTTACACAAAAATGGAAGAATTAGTACAATCGGATTGCAAAAAACTAAATACCGCTAGTTTGCAAAGAAGCTATAATGTTTGTCAAGCAGGTGAGCAATGTATACACGGGTACATAAGAATACGAAGGCGACGACCCCGTCATTGTAATTGTGTGTTCACTCGTCGTCGTCGTCGATAAACAGACAGAATACAGCAAAATACTTTTATGTAAAATCAAGATGGATTTTACATCCTTGCAACAACCATTGATTAATGTATTAGCCATTCTGAGCAAATAATTAATCATTACAAATAATGAATCACAATTAATCAATAATAGCATTTACCCCAGAATTGGCCGAAAATTGCCGAAAGTGAGAAAAATTTCCAAAAATAAGCAAAATGTTCCAAAAAAAAGCTAGTTTTCCAAAATTTAAAGAAAAAAATTCTGGAAATTAACAAATAGTGCCCGAAAATAAAATAAATTTTCAGGAAAATGTTCTAAAAATTCAAGAAAATTTCCCGGAACTAAAGGAAAATACCCCTAAATTGGTCAAAAAGTTCCCAAAAATAAGCAAAATTTCCAGAAAAGTGAAGAAAACTACTCAAAAATGAAAGAAAATTTCACAAAAATGTTCTGAAAAGCAGAAG
Organism: Chiridota heheva; assembly: GCA_020152595.1. Classification (NCBI taxonomy): domain Eukaryota; kingdom Metazoa; phylum Echinodermata; class Holothuroidea; order Apodida; family Chiridotidae; genus Chiridota; species Chiridota heheva. Next base: position 32,910 of record JAIGNY010000669.1, read on the forward strand.
TTACCCGGGGATGGGGGACATGTAACAAGTGATTTTTTTTTTTTCGAAAAGGCCCGTTTTGTGTATTGGCATACCCATTCCCACCCCACCACTAAGAATTTGTTTTTAAAAGGTAGGATTTATGAATAAGACCGAGAGACGAAACTCTTATACCTACAGTGTTACGCATTACAGAACTCGCTCCTTAAACAGAACTCCATCCTGATTTTCTGTGCCTGTGGCATTTCAGTAACCGCAATTGGGGGTTTGCAATTTCCAGTTTATCCCAAATTAGTCCACTTCACGTTTTAACCAAATTTGTCCTCTAAAGGTGTGAAATATGTGAAATTTCTTTTATTTGGACAATTTGTTGAAAGATTCAAGCTTTGAACATCGAAATTGACGCTATATTTCGTATTTCTACGTAAATTCATTTTGAAGTTAAGAAATATCAAGAGCAGCATTCCAACAATAAAACTACATGTACCTCCTTGTACAACGGCAATACGTGGGTAGTTTTTATCAAAGAGTGTATGTGAAAGCTCTTTGGTTTTTATTTAATAACATCAATATGTGTAATGTCTTTTGAGTTTTGGTCATAAAGAAACTTGTAAACTGTACTTCTTGCATATTCTTAAGTAAGTAATATATAATTTCATTTAGTCATATTTAAAGAAGCATGACTTTGTGTGTATGCTTATATCGTAATTCATATTGCCTACCATTATCTTTGGAAAATACTTTTCGCACTGCACGTGTTTGCTTTACGTAAGTATGCTTGATGGTGTATAACTCCTGACCTCTAGACAAAGATTCCTTACGCGTATATTGCACTGATGAATGGAAATGGCGTTAACCGCAGGATTGTTTATCGAAATGGCGTCAAAGGGAGCAGGTTACGCTAATGGGTCGGCAAGATTTTGAAAGTCATTCAGAATTACGCTGCTGAAAATGGTGCTAATCTTACGATTTCTGAACCAAATGAAATAATTAAACCAGTTTTCAGGGCATAATTGATCCACGTAAGAATTTCTTCATGTTCAAATATTAAGTTTTTATAAAATTACAGCATTTTGCGTTAAGTTGTCTCAACTAACCTGTGTGGCCGAATGATTGCGTAATACCTTTTCGACACCTTGAGAGAGTGTCCTTCGAACGGGATGGAAATGACACTGCCAATTTCATCCCGTCCATGTTTCAAGAGGCGCTTTCTTCAAATGGAAATCGTGATACTTTTTTAAGTCACCCACCCGTGTTGGTTCCAAGTGAGGGCAGTAGAGAATCAAGCATTTCAAAAATAAGACATACCAAAAAAAATATGTAAATTAAGTATTCTACGCAAAATGTTGTTTTAATTTTTTGTATTACCGATCTAAATTTATCGTTAATTTTTGTGCACTTTTAGTTCAATAAACAAATAATTTCATAAGTTATTAATATAACAACTTTAAATTTGACGTCATCCATGGATCAAGTGCGAGAAAAGAATGACAAACAATGCACACACAGTGCAGTGCAGGTACTTTTCGCGATACTGGTACGGTACGGTACGATGCCAGTGCGTTTATTACTCATTGTTTTACGTCTGAACATGAGATTGAAAAGTTAAAGCATTTAAAAGGAATTACTGCCTAACCTTATCGAAACAGGTATGCATTACGCTTAGGCCCTAACCTATTTGGTGAAGGTCGGCCAACACCGTAGGCCTATTTAACGTTAGCGATGGGCCAGCCCTAGCCACCTGTACATCCCCATTCCGTGGTAATTGCTGTCGGATTTTTTTAATTATATAAAGGCTAGCCAAATGCGTACGCAGTCAGACATCTGTAGTCCTAGAGATGTACAATGTAATATTAACTAAGGTGGATCTGGACCTAGTTATTGAAGCCTTGTTTAGTCTCGGGATTATCGGGTAGTATAAAAAAAGTTGAAAAATTCAATTTGCCAACTTAACCTATTCAAAGTCAGACCTAGCCGTAAGGCCTACAAAAAGGATACAGTCTTGCTAGTAATGGAATCATTTACCATCGTTCGGCCGTAATTTCTTTTGCTTTAACCCGTTTCTGTATGCTGAAATTGTAGGATTGTTGTTGTTTAGTGGTCTGCGGCCTCACGGACGCCACCAGTCATGCCAAAAAATGTATTGTGGGATATGACTAATAGCTACATTCTTGCAAGACTACATGTAAGTTAGAACTTGACTAATATTAACAAGAATTTAGGATATGACTTGCTTCAAATTAGATGTCCAAACCTAACTTAATTCGCCTGGTGATTTCTTGTGCATACTGCTTGAATTTAAACAATAATTGGCAAAGAATTCATGGATACTGGAAATGAAATAACCCATATTTGGATATTTGTGAAGGGAATATTATTTATACTAAACATAAGTTAAGGAAAATACCTCAGGCTACACACTAGGTATATGACACATGCAATCATTATTACAGTTGAGTTCATTTTGTCAGGAAAAGCTATTAACTCTTATTATCAGTTTATGTAATTCAACACAATGAATTGGTAGTTTGCCATGCCCATCTCAAACCTATGAACTTTCTGGTGTTGAAGAGGAAAATATTAAAAGAGTTCAATAATTTAATTGTGTGCAGGGTAAAGAAAATATAATTTGTAAATAATACAGGAAATATACATTAATTGACTTAAACAACTGGTACATGAAATGGTGTATAATTTCAAGTGTTTAAAAACAGATCAAACTATATTATTCTGCCATTAACTTCTTAAAATCATTCCTATAAATTTTTATAAATTTTAATGTACATTTATGATAGGAATTGGGCCTTCATTGTGAAGGTAACCAATTTACAAAAGAACAAGTAACAAGCTTTGCCATCACAATTTTGATTTTCTGCAATGATCACCTGTATAAATTTAACTTTAATAACTGATAATCAACTTTACGAACATTCCTGACAGTTTCCTTATGAGACATCTTCTGTTGATAACCATACTGCCATAAATCCTCAACTTATCACTACAGCTTTAGCTGAAATCAGCAAACTTTGTGAAGTGATCTTGATGTAGGTATAGATATACCACAGTATGTTATTGTTTTACAATATGAGTTTTTCAGAAAAAAACAAAAAACAAGCAAATTTGAGGTTCTTCCTATGCAGCATAAGAACAATAGATCCCCATGGTTGTGAAGTGTGGCCTATATTATAGTCAACTGAGCTTAGTCTAGTAAAATACAAATTGATGTGTGCTTTTTCATGTCTGTTTACTGCAGATAAAAGCCTGGTCTGCTAGTTTTTATGTTGAATTTTCAATTTTGGAGTTTGTGTTTTTTTGGTTAGGCAGACAATTTTTTATGTATAAAAATGGTACACTAAAAATACTAATTCATTTCCTCATAACCTGGTAACAATACATTCCACTGTCCAGAAAAATCATTATACATGTGATTGGAGTCAGAAAACATTTGGGCAGGGTATTGTGTACTACAAAATGATATACAGGTATTCAGCTCACTAATATCTGGTACACAATTAATTTACGTTGCAAAACATATTCTTACTCTATACTACAGTCAATGATTTTTAACAATCATACAACACAAAAGTTGGAATACTATTGCACTGTAATAATTTGTTCATTGGATACCGAAGCAAAAACAACTGAGAGCAAAACTAAAGATTGCCTATCAATGAGAAAAATTGAATTGCATGCAGCAAAATTTTCAAGTGGAGCTTTTTAACTTCCCAACTTGAACGATTCAGAAACATTTGCAAACAATTTGAAAACAACTTTAATAAGTAATACACATAGAATTTTGAAAAAATGCACCGATGGATTGGAAGTAATTAGGCTGCAATACAACATATAGGCTTATTCCAAAGGGTTTTACAATTATTTTTGAAGTTAAACTTTATGAATTTAGGGCTTGCAATTGTTGGTAAATGATGTTGAGCAGAAAAATGTGAATGAAACTTAAAACCCATAGTTTATTAAAATTGAAACAAAAGTAATACATGAGCAATTTTAAGTACTGTATCTCTACCTATCCAAACAAGTTGGCAGTTTAACTTACTTGTACTTTATTTTATACACACCTATCTGCCAGTTGGTCAGCCTGTTTAGACTTTGTTTGATAGGTGTTTTGTTGATAGGCACATGCCAACTATAAAACTAATTAGACTTAGGCCTATATTTGTCTCATGCCCACCCCAGTAGTTAGAGGGGACTATACAGACCCCGACCAATCAGAATCCGGCTCTGCTATGACGTGATAGCTTTGCCGTAGCTCGCTTCTGATTGGTCGGAATCTGTATAGCCCCCTCAGATAGTTTCCATCTGGGTCTGCATAGCTTCCCTCAGAAAGTTTTCATTTGGGTCATCGGATTGCGTCACAAAATATTCTCGATTGTTCCGTAGAGTCCTTTTAACGAGGTGTATAGTTAATTTCCATATACTTAATGCTAACTTCTGATTGGTCGGGGTCTGTATAGTTACCCCCGAAATTTTTCCTCTGGGTCATCGGATTGCGTCACAAGATATTCTCGATTGTTCTGCAGAGTGCTTTTAGTTAGGTGTATAGCTTTTCCTGACTGGGTATAACATGTGATTGTAGGGTAAAAGTACCTGCCACAACCAACGCAGGATACCGTAGGAGGCAAGCCATGGTAGCTTGCTTCCCTCCTTCCGCCCTCATTTGTGTTTCATCAGATCTTGAGTTACTAATGTTACATCAGATGGTGGTGAGGTCTAGTTCAATCACAGGATATTCTCGATTGTTCCGCAGAGTCCTTTTAGCGAGATGTATAGTTCATTTGCTGACTGCTGATTAGTCAGGATCTGTATAGTTACCTTTGAGATTTTTTCATGTGGGTCATCAAATTTTGTCAGAGGATGGAAGGGTTTTCAGGAAACCGTCTGAGAATTGTTGTTTGCGGTGAATTGACGGTCATTTTGGAGAGGGTACAGAAAACCCCACACCAGGGGGAGGGTTTTCAGGAAACTGGGGTCCCCAGGGTACGTTACCATGGCATTATTCATTAAAAGGTGGGGGTATCATGGTCACTCGTTGTCGCCCATTTCAAAACAATAAACCCTGATAATCTGTTGCTTAGAAGCTTAGACTCAGTCAAAGAGTTTAAACTGTAAAAGGTATCAATAATGTAGATCAATCGACATGTCACGATTATCGATAATACCGGGAAAATATCGTCACAATTTACTGAGTCACATCATTCGAGAAGACATTGTACTTGACAATTGATAAACAGTTTTTTTTTCTTAAACTTGTCATTTTGAGTACATATTTTTCTTAAATAGGTAAGATTTGAGCGACGATATCTCTTAAACGGTGTGATTTAAGAGGGCGTTTTTTGAAAACGTGTACGATTTGAGAATGAAAATTTTATTTTCAAATTCCGTTGACTTTGCCCAGGGAGCAAAATTTGAGCGAAGATATTTTGAAAACGTGAATGATTTGAGTTTTTTTTTTCTTTTGAAACTTATTACTTGAGAAACAATTTTTCTGAAACACTGCCATTTGAGGCAGTGTTTGGCTCAAATGTTTTTTTATTTGGGAGGACAAAACTGCGTTTGATTGCGAAAAAAGGGGATCTACGTGGGCTTAATCGTGGGACTATTTGGATAAAACTACGTTTTTTAACGAGCAAAATGGGGTGTACGGGGGGAATGACAGGACAGAACTGCAATTTTACGAGCAAAATGGCGTCTACGGGGGTGGCGGGTTAATCGTGGGAATAATCGACAAAACTACGTTTTTAACGTGCAAATTGGTGTCTACGGAGGGAATGACAGGACAAAACTGCGTTTTTACGAGCAAAACGGATCTACGGGGCTTAATTGTAGGAATATTCGGACAAAACTACGTTTTTAACGGACAAAATGACGTCTACAAGAGAATGACTTGACAGAACTGCGTTTAATGCGAAATAAGGGGGTCTACAGGGGCTTAATCGTGGGACTATTCGGACAAAACTACGTTTTTAACGGGCACAAAATGGCGTCTACAGGGGAATGACAGGACAGAACTGCGCTTTAGCGCAAAAAAGGGGGTAGGACTTGATTCCAAACAACGCCCCACTGAGCTTTTTCCTCAAACATTACATTTGAGCATGCACTTTTTGAAATTACGCGTCATTTGAAAACCATTTTTTAGTTTGAAATTCCAATGACTTTACATAGGGCGTCAAATTTGAGAAGACATTTTTCGTTTTGACGTGTACTTTGAGAAACAGTTTTTAAAATTCCTTGATTTATGAGCGATCTTTTTTCTCAACCATTAACTTTTGAGAGAATATTTTGGAAACAAAAAGTGGAGAATATTGCTTAAAAAGCGAGGGACTCCATTACGTACACGCGATCAAGTCCCATAATGACGTCATTACCTTGATAATGGGTGCGCTAACAAAAGTATTTATGACTTTATCAAATGTAGATGTGTAATATGTTGTAAGTGAACATACACTAGTCTATGACTGTCCGGAGAGAACCGCCAAAGCACTACTTAAGCCTGATTTTGCCTGAGTTATAGCGTCTTATGCGAAGTTGACGAAAATACACATTCCCGTCTAGCATCAAGCAATTCTACTGTATCAAGGGAAAGCAAGGTGTGTTTTCGTCCTTGTGAATGTTGGCATGTACATTCTATACAATCATCCTGGGGCATAATTTCAAGCAATTCATAAACCATTCTATTAATTCACATGTTTTTGCCAGCCAGCAATTTAAAAAAAAAAATTGAAACACACTTTCCATATTTAAATACCGAAGTAATTACAGTGGCAGATATTTATATATATATATATATATTATATATATATATATATATATATATATATATATATATATATATATATATATATATATATATATATATATATATATATATATATATATATATATATATATATATATATATATATATATATATATATATATATATATATATATATATATATATATATATATATATATATATATATATATATAGTTACTGAGGTCATGCATTTATCATATCATCATTCAGTCTAACAAAAACAACTGAAGAGTGAGAACTTTCCTTACGAAACAAATTTGTAGTGTATTAACGTTGTTATGCAGTAGTTATTCTCGACCAAATCTTATTTATATAATGCTCTGTTTTACATCAAGCACTTTTCCCTGGACTAAATACACCTTGCTGATATTTGTTTTGTATATATATATATATATATATATATATATATATATATATATATATATATATATATATATATATATATATATATATATATATATATATATATATATATATATATATATATATATATATATATATATATATATATATATATATATATATATATATATATATATATATATATATATATATATATATATATATATATATATATGTGTGTGTATATATATATATATATATATATATATATATATATATATATGTGTATATATATATATATATATATATATATATGTATATATATATATATATATATATATATATATATATATATATATATATATATATATATATATATATATATATATATATATATATATATATATATATATATATATATATATATATATATATATATATATATATATATATATATATATATATATATATGTATGAGCAAGACAATAATGAATGACACAAACCCGTACCTTCGGGCCTTAGGATCAGGCTTAAATTCCACCACCCCTGCTAATTGGCCTCTTCTGTTTCTTTCCTTATAGTGAGTCATGGTAATCAAAACACGCAGTATGCACACAATGTAGTAATACACCACGGTAAGTATAACACGAAATGTCAACACGTTATAATTGATCTAACTCAATATATAATAACACGTTGTGGTTGTTAGTGTAGCTGACGATTGCTAACGAATAAACGACAAAATAAAATCTTCAGCCCGCTTTTAAATGTTCAGTCTTGAATGACATTCAATACTGTTGCCATATATGGTCATCATACCACTATTAATTGACCAATCTGATTGATTAAAAATGACATAATCTGTTACGTATGTAATGGACCAATACCATTATTTGTCTTTCATCCCCTATCCCATAATGTCATAGACATCAACAAACACACCAAGGAGATCTAGGCAAAGGATCTATATTGATCCAATATTGAAAAAAGAAAACATGGGTTATGAATGTGTGTGTTTTTTTTTTTATAATTTCGCCATGCATAATCATTAATCGGTCTTTTCTTGACCGCCCAAACAGTCCTCATTCTAACAGATAGTTCTACCCCATTATTATACATCATATAATCAAAGCAATAGTGTTTTTATCCACCTATTATTAAACACGCCATACGAAATGATGTATCGATCGGTTTTCTTCGTTATACAACATTTTACCCCCATTATTATACATCATATAAAAAAGTGCTGTGAGAGATATCCTCCATAGCATTTAGGTTTTTTTTTTTTTTTTTTTTATTAACGCGAAAAACAATATCGATTACGGGCAAGAATATCAATAACAATTGAAAAACATTGTCATATTACGAATGAAGAGTTTAGAGGTATATTCCAGAGTGGAATCTATAGGTTTTTTTAGTTATAATCTTAGGTACTTGTTCAAAGCTATGCTCATTACACTAATAGTGTGATTATTCAACATTTTGCTGCATTTCTACCAAGAACAAGTACACATTTTAATTTACTCATTAGTCAGTAAGTATGTGTGCATTTAGATATAAAAATCTCAGCGGAATCTTTCTGTTTTGTAGTTTATTTAACTTTTAATTAATGGCTTATGAATAGATGAATGATATAAATAATGAAATAGCTAGACTCCCGTGCTATGACTTAACTAGGTGTGACAATATGGAAGGATAGATAAAGCAGGCAGTCTCATGGTAAAATCAAGGTTTAGGGGGCCCAAGTAATAATATTACGAAATGTTTTATGGGTGTGAACAACAATTTCCCAAGGACCCAAAGATCCCTGTTGCAACACTGTTGTCAACTCCTTACCTGGTAATAAACACTTTCGGTTCCTTGTTCAATTTTGTCCCAAATACCGCAGCTCTTGGTGAATCTTGAGAACTTAAGCTATGGGGTACTTTCACTTCCGACCCGCTTTGGAAGATGATAATTCCACTTCAAAAAATCTGTAAATACAAATTGTCTGTAACTGTCAGAACATCACTGTGTATCAAAACGCTCTCGGATTCATATTTGGCATAATAATTTATAAGATGCGTAATAATAAATTGCGCTCTACCTAGACGTTTAAAATTCCATGGACAGCCACATATATATTTTTTTTGTTTTTGTTTCCCATTAGTATTGGGGGAAAACACTAGATTTTTGTTGATTTAGGGGGCAAGTAACACTAATGAAAATTATTAGGGGCACTTCCACCCTTACTAATAAATAGTGTAATGAAATAACTTTGAACTGGCCACTTTCAAGTACCATGGACCCTGTATAATTACTCATTTTCAACCTCTTATCTTCCTTACCTCTCAGTGGATCTTCAGCTTGCTAATAGTTCCAGTTAAGCAATTCATCCTTCAGTTTATCCGTATGAAAATTGTATCCGAATATAAATTTTCTTGCATCTTTTCCCTGTAGATTTTATTTTTGCTATTATTTGTGTATGTACTGCACTAATTGACTGGAATCTGATGCCTCACAGTATGTCAAGTGCCAAGTTGATATAATCAAGTGAATGCATTTTGTTTTCTATGTTCGCTGAGGAATCGGGCACTTGATAAAGGATAAAGCCCACTGGCACCAGTGTGCAAGAAGGGCAAAAGGCCACTTTCTATGAGAGAAAATTGAGTAATACACAGAAATATTAACGGGTAATACACAGAAATAATCGGGCGAAAATAAAGACTGGAAGAACAATTAATATTTTTTGTGACGAAGATAGCCATTATTGATTCAAAATATCTCTTTGAGTATCAGAACCATTATTTCTATGACCGCGGGTGTATCAAATGATTATGGTCACCAGTTCCAACATTTTGAAAAGGAAATTAATCGACGAGGGCACTTGCCATTGCAATGAATGTAAAGTTTTTCATGCCTGTCAACCCGAAAGCATGCCTATTAATAGGAACATTTATAAAACACGAGAATACTTGAAGTCATGCAGCCACATTGTTCAGATGTTGCGATAAAATGTCATAATTTCTAATTTATGTACTTGAAATATTAAAAATCATTGTGTTGAAAAACATTTGAATTTTCAAAATGGCCGTTTCGTGCCTAAAATCCTAGCTCTATTGTCTATTTTTTCTAATATCTCGAAAACGGCGTGGTGAACATATATGAGAGTGGAAAAGTTGTAGCCATGACAGTAATGAAGATATTTTCATGAGTTTTAAGTTTCCCCTAGCAAAGATATTTTTCCCAGACGTATTTCAAATATAAAATATGTAACATTGCATAAGACTTTAACGTTAGGATAGCAAAGGATCATGGGAAATATCACAAAATGGCGGCTTACATGTAGCAAAATGTTCCCATTTTCAGAAACATTTATTTTTCCATTAATAGGCATGCTACCGGACTTCCTGTAGCCCCATGTGGTGAGGGGGAAAGGAATGACTGTCTTAGATGCCCCCACTGCAACCATCCTTGCAGGGCCCTCTTATAAGACACAGGTGGACTTCAAAATACAAAATTACGACAAAATGCAACCTCAGTTTCCCAAATTACACGCAAATCAATCCAGGCATTGTTATTTTCAGAAACCATACTTGGCATGCATAGGGGCCCATACTTGACATACACAAGGGCCAATATTTAAGCTATCACAGAGGCCATACTTGACATGCAGAAGGCCCCATACTTGACAAGCACAGGGGCTTAGACTTTACATGCACAGGGGTCATACTTGACAAGCACAGAGACCCATTCTTGACATGCACTTGGGCCCATACTTAACATGCACCGGGACCCATACTTGACATGCACAGGCAGTGGTGTTGGAAGGAGCTCGGGCAAGCGGGGGGGAATAAAGTAAGGGCATTTCTTTTACAGTAATTGAGGGGCACTTTTCATTGTCATAAAGGACACTTTTGTTTTCAAAAAAGTGGGGGCATATTCCCCTAGCCTCGGTTTCTCCACACATGGTTTGGGCATTGGCGTGATTTTGAAGGAGCAAGGGGCACTTGCTTCACTCCCACTTTTTTCCAAATGTATACATTTGTATGGTAAATTTTTGTATCTTAGTGTGATTTCCCCACTCCTTCCACCCCCTCCCACCTCCCTTTGCACTTTTGACATCTCCTCCCTCCCAACTTTCGGTAGGCAAATCCCGCCTATGGGTTTGAGATTGGAAAGCCAGGACCAATGTTGGCAATTGTCCATTGGGCAAAGAGGTAAAAGTATTAGCTTTTGACAATTATTGAGGACCTTGCCGCTTTCTATGACGGCCCTCGATGTCAGGTCCCCTGGTAAATGACATGCGTTAATTGTGTCAAATAAATACTAAATGTATGTTCCATTTTGTATGTACTATTTAGGATTTGTGAGTGAGTGGATTTCTATTTGTTTTCAAGCTTCAAGAATGACCTTGAATATTTGCATGTAACTTTCAAAAGGGCATCTCCTGCCCCTGTCCGCCCTCAACTTTTAAAAGGGCACCTCCTGCCCCGTCTGCCTTTACTTTAAAAATGGCACTCTAGGGCAAGGGGAAGTTTCCCCCTTGGTTCTGACATCGCTGTGCACAAAGGCCCATACTTGACCTACACGGAGGCCCATACTTGACCTGCACCGGGCCCATACTTGACCTTTCCAGGAGCCATATTGACCTGCACAAGGGATCATACTTGACTTGCACAGAGGTTATAATTGAGTCAGCTCTGCTACACTTTGCTTCACTGCAACTGAAAATTGAATACTGAGGTATTTGCGCTACTGCACTTTCTTAGCACACTAATACCTGCAACAGTCTATCAAAATTAAACACTCGGGATTGTTGGATTTTATTTTGTGATCTGCAAATACCATTCATATGTTTTGAAAACACAAGCAAACAATACAAAGGCAAGAATTAACTTGAGTTTCTCTCATTATTCATAGCAATGTGATCACATGAAACTGATTTAATATTATATGCAACAAAAGGCATTTTATGAAACAAATAAACAAAAACAACAAAGAACCCAATGTGCATAGATCATGTTCATTTTGTGTTCATATTCAAGGTAAGACACTTAAAAATCCCACCACTTCAATCATCTCAATAATGTAAGGTTTCATCTTCAAATCCCAATATCAAAAGAACTTCAAAAAGAATTGAAATTGGTGGAAATCATATTCCTCTCACCATTGAGTATGCTACTCACTCAATCGACACACAAAACCCATCCCTACCTCCCAGTCACTGCACCACCACCCACAAAACCATTCACTTCTACTTGTTTTTCTATCTCACCCACCAATCCAATTGGTTAATGCCAAAATGTCATTCGTCATATCATTTATCGATTCCAAATAAGCTCAACAAAAATATTCCCACAATCACCAAATGTTAACGGGACTTGTGCAGCATGAATATAATAACTGCCAAATTTCAGGTTCAACCGGCTTAAACAATTAAAATCCATCAGCTAAAAAATATGTCTTAACAAAGCATAGCAAAACGGTAATCCTCACTTACGGTAGAATTTATGCTTTGTACAGAATTCATAGCTTACTTTGTGATTTGGACATGGGCAAATCGTTGGTTTTCGATTATCATTTTTTTGTAATAAAAACATGTTTAAATTATATATACGGTGTTTGACGTAATAAAGACCCATGCTCTAATAATAAAGCGACCAACAATTTCTTTGACTGTTTAAAGGACTATGGACATCTAGCAGATTTAAGATATGCAGATATGTGAAAGAGCCTGGAATTCTGATTAAAACAGTCTATTTCTAGAAATCTTATCTAATTTTCAAGTTATGACTAAACAAAGTTTCAAAATTTGTTAATGTGTGCAGAACTTGTGAATAAGTAAGAGAAACACATCTCAAAATCTTGATGTAATTCTTTAAATTCCATTCTTCAAATTCAGCTACTTGTGAATTTCAGAATGTCTATTATAGATACATGATGATTCGGGGTGTGACCAAGTTCTGAAAACATTTGCCTGAAGTCCAATGCTATATTTTAAACAACATTGACAGAGGAATGAAAAGCAAACTTGGAGGTTTTACAAAAGGCGATAAAGGATCCTTTCCCCTTTGATGTCACATATGATTATGCAATAAGAGCTAAAAATTGATGCTGTTAAGTTGCTCAGTTTTTATGTAATTATTTGTTGTTTTAATGGTTTAAATCATATTTTAAATCAATAAAGCCTATGTTGTTTGTTTGTTTGATGGAGGCTTAACGGCACCACCGTAGCGAGGGTCTAATTGTGCCTGAGAGGTTAAATCATTCCAGAGGTAGGAAGAACATAAAATAGGAGGAGTCTGAGAAAAGTACGGGGACTAAAAGCAAGGAAGCTGGAATAAAGAGAGGAAGTGCAGGGGTGCTAAAAAAAAGGCAAAAGTAAGTAGAGGGGGTGGGAGAGGAGGACTAAATATGGTTGAGAGGGAGGCATGATGAAGGAAGGAGATAATTTTATCCAGAGGGTTTTTCTAGAAGAGCTCGGCTATTGAGTTGTGGGGAGCGAGGGAAGCTCTGGGAAGGTTGTACAGGGGCAAGCAAAGAGAACATGATGGGACTGTGAGGGTGCAATGGCAATTGCTGCAGAGGGGTTGGAAGGTGCCAATAAGGAGGTGGGAGTGAGTGAGGTGGGTGTGACCTATTCTAAGACGGGTAATGTGAACGTTGTCAACAAAGGAGAGGTTGTGGATGGTAGCTTTGATCGGAATGGTGGGCTGGATAACGTGGAGTTTGTTATAACTTTGAAAGTCCCATGAAGTTTGCCAGCGGTAACGAACAAGGGAAGGGATAAGCGGTTTGAAATCAGAAAGGGTTTGGGGAAAAGGGGAAGGTTCAGGGCAAGCTTAGCGGCTGCATCAGCCCTGTCATTGCCAGGAATGCCAATGTGGCTGGGTATCCAGAAGAAAAGAATACTTTTCCTGCAGGTGGGCAAAAGGAATTTACGGAGGAGGTGGGATGTGGGGTTATCCCATTTAAGATTGAATAGAGAAGGACAGCCTTAGAGTCGGAGAAAATGGCAAAGTGGCTGAGCGGGGAGTACTCAATAAAAGTTGAGGGCAAGGATGCCCTTGGCCATCGGCCAAGGAGGATGGCCTTGGCCATCGGCCGAGGAGGATGGCCTTGGCCATCGGCCGAGAGGATGGCCTTGGCCATCGGCCGAAAGGATGGCCTTGGCCATCGGCCGAGGAGGAAGGCCTTGGCCATCGGCCGAGGAGGATGGCCTTGGCCATCGGCCGAGGAGGATGGCCTTGGCCATCGGCCGAGGAGGATGGCCTTGGCCATCGGCCGAGGAGGATGGCCTTGGCCGAGGAGGATGGCCTTGGCCATCGGCCAAGGAGGATGGCCTTGGCCATCGGCCGAGGAGGATGGCCTTGGCCATCGGCCGAGGAGGATGGCCTTGGCCATCGGCCGAGGAGGATGGCCATCGGCCGAGGAGGATGGCCTTGGCCATCGGCCGAGGAGGATGGCCTTGGCCATCGGCCGAGGATGGCCTTGGCCATCGGCCAGGAGGATGGCCTTGGCCATCGGCCGAGGATGGCCTTGGCCATCGGCCAAGGAGGATGGCCTTGGCCATCGGCCAAGGAGGATGGCCATGGCCATCGGCCAAGGAGGATGGCCATGGCCATCGGCCAAGGAGGATGGCCTTGGCCATCGGCCAAGGAGGATGGCCTTGGCCATCGGCCAAGGAGGATGGCCTTGGCCATCGGCCGAGGATGGCTTTGGCCATCGGCCGAGGAGAATGGCCTTGGCCATCGGCCAAGGAGGATGGCCTTGGCCATCGGCCAAGAAGATGGACCAGTAGTCGGATGACTTGGATGATGGCAGCAGCAGCTGTCTTGTCGCCTTCCTCATCTTCAATCTTTGTCTTAAGTGTCTCTGAAAAAGTTCAACATTTTGTAAGGAAATTCTAACCATCCATGCAGCCATGAGGATATCTGAAGAAACTTTTTCTGAGGGACTCTGAAGCAACTAACATTTTCTGAGGGATTTTTTACAAAACTGTGGAGGGACGGCCGGCCGGACGAAATCGCCATTACATAGGATCGCATTATGCTTCGCATGCTCACCAAAAATAAAAGAATAGCAAGATTTAACTGTGTTGTGCACAGCATTTCACAAAATTCCTAATCAACCCTCAAATCTGATTAATTACAAGACTACTATAATGATGGCACTTCCTAGGACCAACTAAGGGTCTGCCCCTATACCGCGCCAGGCTTTGGAGACTCCCATCCTCAATCAAGCTGTCCCCCTCTCCCCTAACAAACCTGGCAACACCTTTGGACATATTTCTCAATATATACAAAACAGGGTAAGAAAAAAAGGTCACTATAAAATAGCTCGTGATGTCAACAAAATAATGGTCGCCACAAAATACCTTCCTGGGGATCATACAGTAGGTTTGTAATGTGTAAAGTTTTGTGGCTGAAACAAAAATTATCGTCAAGGCATTTATTGTATAAAGCTGAAGCAATGTTTATATGCTCATTTGTGCTTGCAAAGATAAAATACAATGCTGTAAGAATCATAGCTTAAAGTTTATTAAAGACTGCTTGCTCCCTTACCTATGCTTACCTATGAGAGAGGTAACAGGAGCAATACAATGAGTAGATACGCTAGATTATAAGGAATTCAAAATACATACAACTTGAACAAATAACTTGTATGCTGGTTCCTAAAATGACACATTTTCAATTCTTATATATCATGCCGTATATATGGGACAAAATCGTGGGGTTTCAGCCGGTTAACGAGGCTATATAAGAGACCCAAAATTTGACGTCATTTATGATATTTGTGGAAGAATTATGTCACTATGGTGTTTTACCACATGCCCTGTCTAAGAAATGTAACTTTACTACGCGTATAGGCTTTGCGCTTATCGTGCAAGTACAATGGTAGTGTCCGACTGATGACAACACGCATATTCTGGTTGATAAGTCAGTGATGAACGTGTATAGCCGTCGTAGAAAGATAGTAACTTTGATATCAATTTATTTAAAAATGTTAAAAAACTTGTTTACAGGCATGTCAGGGGGGACAACACCCTCCCACTGAAAAAAAAAATGCTAACCTTTTTAAATGAGTAGTCGTCGTTGACAGTGATTTTCATCATTTTTAATATGATTTTACATTTTTACTTAGCTGATATATCGGCAATCAAAACCCACTAGGGGCTGAAGGTGCAAAGCTGAACAGCTGTCAGATCCGCCCCCAAAATAAAAACCTCGCTACACCTTTGTCAGGCGCATAGCCAGGAGGTAATAGGTTCAGTAGCCCCCTAATATTTTCAAACTAGAACGGTAAATACCGTCATGGTTCGCATGCCCATGCAAATTGACACCCATATCTTATGGCTCGGCCCATTATAAAAATGGCATCTCACACTAAGTCCTCACATGGCATCCCATGTACCACATGGCATCCCACCCTATGTCCCACATGAATTCCACCTCATGTTCCACATGGCACCTCATCCCATGTCCCACATGGCATTCCACCATATCTCCCTCATGGCATCCCACCCCATGTCCCACATGACATCCCATGTGTCATTCCATCATGTCCCACAGGGCATCCCATCCTATGACCCACATGGCATTCCATCCTATGTCCCACATCCCATGTCCCAAATGACATCCCACCTCATGTCCCACATGACATCCCATGCCTTGTCCCACATGGCATTCTACCATATCTCCCACATGGCATTCCACCATACAGTGTCTCACATGGCATTCCGCCATGTCCCACATGGCATTCAACCATATGTCCCAGATGGCATTCCACGCTATGACCCACATGGATCCCATCCTACATGTATGTCCCACATTAATCCAACCATATGTACCACATGACATCCCTCCCTATGTCCCACATGGCATCCGTGTCCTGCATCAGTGGCTTCCCACCTGATGTTCCACATAACATCCTACTCCCAATGACATTCTACTTTGTCCCACATGGCATCACATCCCATGTCCCCATGGCCTCCTACCCATGTTCTGCATAGCCTCCTAACCTATGTCACACATGGCATCCTACCTTATGTCACACATGGCATCCTACCTTATGTCACACATGGCATCCTACCTTATGTCACACATGGCATCCTACCTTATGTCACACATGGCATCCCAACCTATGTCACACTCTGTGTTACTTGTGGCATTCCACCATGTCCTACATGGCATTCTACCCTGTTCCACATTGCATCCCACCCCACGTCCCACATGGCATCCCATCCCATAGGCTCCATAAGAAGTCTCATCCTAGCTATCAGTCCCTGATTGAGCATACTATGTATGAAAGTATCACTTCATATAATAACTTATATGCAAATGACTTGTTGAAATGGGGTGGGACGCCATGTCCCACATGACATCCCATGTCCCACATGACATTCCATCCCATGGCATTTCAACCTATGTCCTGCATGGCATTCCACCCTATGTCCTGCATGGCATTCCACCACATATCCTACATGGCATTCCACCCTGTTCCACATGGCATCCCACCCCATGTCCCCATGTCCCACATGGCATCCCACCCTACAGTATGTCTCACATGTCCCATAGGCTCCATAAGAAGTCTCATCCTAGCTATCACAGTCCATGATTAAGCATACTATGTATGAAAGTATAAGTTCATATAATAACTAATATGCAAATGAATTCTTGAATAAGAAAAGAAGGTGGAGTCAAATAATTAAGCCTGATATAGCCTTTGGTGTATACAACATGGTAAACATTATATCATCTGTCCCTTATGGCCCCCATCCATGTCCCACATGGCATCCCTCCCTATGTCCATATGCAATCACATCCTGTCACTCCCTCACTAAGCATACTAAATAAAAAAGTCTGGTCAGGTCATATACTGTAGCAGCTTTATGCGAATGAGCACAATAATAAAGGTTGAATTTATTAATCATGCCTAATATAAATGTTGGTGCCCAAATATTTTGAAGAATTTTAGGGATTTTAAATCTCAAGTGCTACAAGAGAGACTTGAGGATCTCTGAAGAATATTCGAAAATTATATCATGTCGCACATGGCATCTCTCCCTATGTCCATATGCAATCACATTTTGTCACACTCCCTTACTAAGCATACTAAATAAAAAAGTCTAGTCTGGTCAGGTCATATACTGTAGCAACTTTATGCAAATGAGCACAATAATAAAGGTGGAGTTTAATAGCCATGCCTGATACAACTGTTGGTGCCCAAATATTTTAAAGAATTTTAAGGATTTTAAATCTCAAGTGCTACAAGAGAGACTTGAGGATCTCTGAAGAATATTGGAAAATTATATCATTTTACAGATATCTTTTAAGAAAATATCAAATGTTTTGTAGACTTTTTAAGAAAACTAGTCTTCAATCCTGTCTTAAGTATCTCTGAAAAACTTTAACATTTTAAAAGAAAATTCCAACCTTCCACAAGGATATCTGAAGAAACTTTAACTTTTTCTGAGGAATTCTGAAAAAACTTTAACATTTTCTGAGATATTCTCAAAAAACTTCACCATTTCTGAGGAAATCTCAGGACAAATCTGTGGCAGCCGGACGGCCGGCCGGACGTAATCTCCATTACATAGGTTCTCATAATGCTTCGCATGCAAACCAAAAAGGAAAATAAGGACTGACCTTTTCAAATGAGTAGTCCTTGACAGTGGTTTTTATCATTTACTTTATGAGCTTACATTTTTACTTAGCTGATATATCCAGCAATCGAATACAATATTAGACATTTTTAAACACCCTCTAGTCTACCAAAATGCAAACCTTCCAGGAGCAAATGATCCACCCTTGATATTGGTATATTTTTGAAATTCTGGCTAATTTTCCCAAATTCATTTGTGCGGCGACCAAGCAAATTCTTTCGCGGTTAAATAAGGAATTTGGTCATGCACTTCAGGAAAGATCTTGAACCCTTTTTGTCTAATAACTGCTACAACCTAGGGGTAAGAAAATGTTTTTCATACATATTGTGTCTCACCTATGACTACGGATTGATGCCCTTGTGCCTTTATGACATCTTATTTTAAACTGCAAGGTCACTTTTCACCATACTTGCGCAATCTTTGAAATGCAATAACTCCCAAATGGAAAGAGATATGAAAATTCACGGAAATTCCTTTAAGTCACATATCAAAATCTATCAAATATAATAGTTTTCCATGCTGACAAATAACATGGCACACATGAAATTAATACATCCAGTGGTCATGATGTCATCTGATAATCTGATATGAGAGAAGACTTAGAAGACAATAAAAGCAGCAAAATGGTGAATAAAAGGGCTTAAAAATCTCTTCTCTTACAGACATCAGCTGAAACTTCTATCCAATTTGTGTAGGAATAACTGACATCCCACCAATAATGAGATCATATGCTCACATCCCTCAACCATTTTTGTCAATTTTCTTGACACATTTTTTTTATTTGTGACTTACGATCCACGGACATGGCAGGAGAGTATTAAGGCAAGACAAACTAGTCAAGCAACTGAGGTTTACCACCCCCAGACAAATGTAATAAGTGATTAAAATTTGTTAAATCAAGCTTTGACAATTGTTCTGAAAGTGGGGGATGACATTATTTTTCTACAGTGACTTTCTATGCCAGTCATTTCCACACAAACTTGTAACAAGTTTAAAATAACAAGATATCGGAGTACTTTCTTTATAGTTTTGTTCATCTTTTTGCCTTTTATCAGACAAGATAGACATTTTGGCCACTGAACTCCTTGAAAGAAAACTTAAAAAACCATTGACCCAAAATCTGGAAATACTATTAAACACCCTCACCTCACCACCAATCAGAATGTGCTTAATGAACTTAATCAGGAAGTAATTCAACTTTCCCATCCAATTCTCTGTGATAATATTTCTTGCTTTGTTCCCATTATAAACCATTGAGAAATCAACCCTCACATATCACATCAACAGCTGATCGATCAATTGATTTCAATCAATTTCTAATCATTCATACATCCTTTGTTATCTGCCTCTCCTTCCTCTGATTCTTGGATCTTGTGAACCACCCCGCCCACTACCCCTGCTCTCATTCTGCTGACCCCCTCTTGAGCTTCCTCCCCAGTTGGGAGCTCCAAATCGATTAATTTGCACGTCCTGTAATTGTGGAATGACTGGAGGTGGCAGGATAAATTGGCTTGATCCTGGAAGGCCATTCCCTGGTCGTTGCACATGAGGTGGAAAATTTGGATTACTTGGCCTTTGACCTGACAAATAAATAGGAAAAGAAGAAGTAAAATCTGCAGAATACCATGTCTACAATGTGACCAACATACAGTTAAGGTTAAGTAAAGGCAACAACAACTAAAATTGCACCCACAAATTGCAAAATCCATGTCCCACATGACATTCCACCCTGTCCCACATGCCCTCCCATCCTGTCCCACTTGCCTTCCCACCCTGTCCCACATGCCATCCCACCCTCTCCAACATGCCATCATAACCTGTCCCAAATACCATACCACCCTGTGCCACATGCCATCCCACCCTGTTCCACATGAAATCTCACCCTGTCCCACATGAAATCCCACCCTTTCTGCTTTGCAGGTAAGACAAAAAGAGAATATCGATGTAAGAACCAATGAAAATAGCCTCTGGTATTTACAAAATCATACAAATGTATACACACCATTGCTACCATTTGGGGCAAGATTAATTCCTCTGTTATCAACGGCTTGTCCTTGGCCTCCTGACATCATCGAAGAGATGTGACCTTGTTGATTTAATAAATTCTGCACAAAAAAAATCAAAGAACATTCCTTGGATTTTCAATCTCATGATAATCACCAAAAAGATTACATCACCGAGATCATCAAGGTTATATGGACAGGTAGACATTCTAAACAGAATAGCCTTTAAAATATCTCGCAAGCATCTGTACAGTTTCTGATTGATGGCTATTCAAAATTTAAAGAATTTTAGTATGCAAATGTTTTAGTATGTTTTAGTTTTAGATGCAAAGTATGCAAATGTTTTGTGGGATGAATTAATATTTCTTTCACATTTCTGTCCTAAATTTCTCCTTTTTTCTACTGCTAAATTTGATTGAGGGTATGAAGGGGATTTAAAACCTATTGTTTATGTTCAACTACTCTCATTCAAATAATTTTGGTCAAAACACTCCTAGAATTTCTCTTTGTGATGTCACAAGTTCA
The DNA here is from genome assembly GCA_020152595.1 of Chiridota heheva. NCBI lineage: Eukaryota > Metazoa > Echinodermata > Holothuroidea > Apodida > Chiridotidae > Chiridota > Chiridota heheva. Next base: position 54,220 of record JAIGNY010000669.1, read on the forward strand.
CACACAAATCTGAATAATTTATTAAACTATATAGCCATACGATTCAAAATGCTGTAAAATGGTCAATCTTGAGATTTTGATGAAACAATTGGCCGTTTCATAGTTTATAGCATACTTCTTCCAATTTAACTTTAATTGCTCCTACCTGTCCAAAGATAAATTTTCAATTAATTTTCAGATCAACAAAAAATGGGTTTTATGTAAGGTGACAAGGAGAACTCACTTACATGGTTCATGAAAGAAAAAAGAAACTCTGTATACATAATGATAATCTTAAAGGAATATTCCCATGTTTTTTTCGTAACCTTTCATAAAAAAGGGAACAAATTTAGAAACAATTTAGTACAAAAATCATGTTGATATGTTATTCATACCAGGAGATATTTAAATTTTATGGTTCACAAAAAATACCAATAAACGAATAGGAAAAGGCTTAGTATGACATCACAACAACACATTCTCCAACAAAGTTGATGTATTTCATTAAAATCTATCATTCTTTTTTATTAGTAAAACCTGCAAGAAAAATTAATTAATGAAAGTTAGGTATTTATATACATTGCCAAATATACCCTACTTCAATAATTTTTGGAAAATTGTTTTTAATCATACAGAAACAACCAATTAACATTCAGAGAAATACATCAGCATTTACAATGGAATTGCCTCTATGACATCATCAAACACGAATTCATCATACTGTACAAAAACTTCAAAATGCAATTGGGAAATCTTTAAAAAAATCCTTATCTCCTGAACAGATTATGATATTAACCTGATTTTTGTACCAAATTGTCTCCAAAGAATGCTCTTTCAAATAAAATTGTACAAAAAAACCATGATAATATTCCTTTAAATCAATATCATTCCTATTTCAAACCTATAGACCAGTGGCCCTAAAGCAGCTCAGCATGGGGGCCACCATGCCAAAGAAACTAAAAACAACATACCAATAACATCTGAGATATTTTTCTATGAAATGGTAATGATTTGATAAAAAGTGAAGGAGTCATTTGCACCCACCTATTCCCAAACCCTGGTATCAATTAATAGGAATGTTAATTTTCAAACATTTTCAACTGTAAACATCTCACCTATTGGTAGAACTGAAGGTGTTCATACTGTATATTTTTTAATGTAAAAGCAAGAATCAAGCATACCCCCCCCCCCCCAAAAAAAAAAAAAAAAATCAAATCAAATCATTAAATCAAATCTAATTCTTATCCATAAACATCTGTTGTTTGTTTAGGAATGCAACTGGTATTTGGCCTAGGAACAAGGAAGTGCAGATAATTTCTCGGCACAAGATAATCATGTTGTAAGAAGTAGTCAGTCATAAGCAGCAGGGTTGGAAAAACTACTGGCCTGATCGCCATAGACAAGCAAAAAGTAATTGTGGCGAGTAGAAATATTATAATATACTTGTGGTACTCGCCACACTTAAGTAAGCCTTGCCAAGTTTGGTGAGTGACTTTGTTATTTATTTTTCCAACCCTGATAAGCAGTGTTTCAAACAAACTGGAGATCTTATGACATGAATTATACAAACATATTCTGTATTATGCTATAAAGGCCAGTTTAACATGGAGATTAATTAACAATACAATTCAACATATTGCCTAGCAATATTCAATACACCTAAATGAAAAAATCTCATGCGCAAAAATTAATTAGCTTTTAGCTCTTGATGACTGTGGCAGAATGCGTTCAAATAAAAGGTTTGCCCCCACACCATGCATGTCAACCAAGCTGGGATTGTAAACAGACAACATGAAATGACACTTGATTCCTCTTATATTTAAATTTCCGGTTTCATTTTTTTGTTTTCTTTCTTTCAATTTTCAACACACATAACTCCACAACAGAAGTTATCGATACAAAATAATTGAAAACCTATTAAAGTCTCACTTGTTTGATTTATACTCATTAATCTTATTTTCCTTTCCTCTAAGTGTTCAGAGGCTTCTGCAATTTTTGCTTTACAATTTCATACTATTATTGTTATCATTAATGGACAGTAACTCTTTTCAAAATCCTCCACCATCCTAACACTTTCTTTAAAATGTTTACTGATAAAGAAACCAATGAAATTAAATTTTTTAGGCTACTCACAGCTTTAACTGCAGCGACAAACTCTGCATTAGGCTCACTCATGTTTGGAAATTCAGAAAACACCATGCAAAAGCTGCAAGAAAAATAGGAAACGGTTCCATTCACAAGAAAAACATAAACATTGTAAAATATTAATTTATACTGAAAAGGGTAAAATCTTAAAGGAGTGCTATAAATGTGGCCAAGCAGGTGAGGGTTTCAGTCGTACTCATGTTGCACACTGGATAAAACAAAGCTGTAACAAGGAGATTTCCCCAAAGAGACAGACAGACAGCCAAGACAGACAAACAAAATGAATTCACATCATTTCAGAAATAGCAAGGTGGCTGATATATGAATTAAAGCACTTTGGAAATTTAGCAGATTTAGGATATGTGAAAGGGCATGGAATTCTGACTGAATAAAACAGTCTTTACAATTTGTAAAAAGCATATTTAATTTTCAAGTTATGACTAATCACATTTTCAAGATTTATTAATTTGTGCAAAATTTGTGATTTATTAAGAGGAACACATCTCAAAACCTTTATGCAATTCTTTAAATTCTATTCTTCAAATTCAGCTACTTGTGAATTTCAGAATGTCTGTTTTAGGTACATGATGATTCTGGGTATGACCAAGTTCTGAAAACATTTGCCCGAAGTCCAATGCTATATTTCAAACAACATTGACACAGGAATAAAAAACAATTTTTTTACAAAAGGTGAAGAAAGATCCTTCCCCCTTTGATGTCACATATTATTGTGCAATAAATAACAGCTAAAATTTTTAAATGCTATAAGATTGATCAATTCTTACTCAATTTTGAAGAGGAGGACTAAATATGGTTGTAGAGGGAAGCATGAAGGAAGGAGATAATTTTATCCCGAAGGTTTTTCTGGGAGAACTCAGCAATTGAGTTGTGGGGAGCGAGGGAAGCTTTGGGAAGGTTGTACAGGGGGCAAGCAAGGAGAACGTGATGGACTGTGGGGGTGCAATGGCAATTGTTGCAGAGGAGTTGGGGGGAGCCAATAAGGAGGTGGGAGTGAGTGAGGTGGGTGTGACCTATTCTAAGATGGGTAATATGAATGTTGTCGATATGAGAGAGGTTGTTGATGGTGAGTTTGATCGGAATGGTGGGCTGGATGACGTGGAGTTTTTTAGCAATTTGGGAGTCCCATGAGGTTTGCCAGCAATCACAAATAAGGAAAGAGATAAGCGGTTTGATGTCCGAAAAGGTTTTGGGAAATGGGGTAGGGGGGAGGTTCAGGGCAAGCTTAGTGGCTGCATCAGCCTTGTCATTGCCAGGGATGCCAACATGGCTGGGTATCTAGAAGAAAATAATACTTTTCCTGCAGAGGGTGGGCGAAAGGAGGGTGGGATGTGAAGTTATCCCATTTAAGATTGAGTAAAGAGGTAAGAACCGCCTTGAATTTGGAGAAGATGGCAAAGTGGCTGAGCGGAGAGTACTCAATAAAGTTGAGGGTGAGGAGGATGGCCTTTGCCTCGACTGAAAAGATGGACGAGTAGTCGGGAAGCCTGCTACTGAGGGTGATGTCTTGGATGATGGCAGCAGCAGCTGTCTTGTCGCCTTCCTTGTAGCCATCAGTATAGATGGAGGTGTAGTTTGAGAGTTAGTCTTTGATTTGGTTGTGGAGATTGAGGAAAAGGCTATGGTGGGTTTGGGTTTTGTGATGAGTGGAGAGGCCCAGGTGGATAGAAGGAAAGGGGTGGCCCAAGGAGGAAAAGTGGGCCCCGAGAAGGTGCCAAGAGTGGCAGGGTTGATGCTGAGATGAAGGAGGTCTGAATTAATAAAGTTGAGGGTGAGGAGGATGGCCTTTGCCTCGGCTGAAAAGATAGACGAGTAGTCGGGAAGCCTGCTACTGAGGGTGATGTCTTGGATGATGGCAGCAGCAGCTGTCTTGTCGCCTTCCTTGGAGCCATCAGTATAGATGGAGGTGTAGTTTGAGAGTTAGTCTTTGATTTGGTTGTGGAGATTGAGGAAGAGGTTAGGGTGGGTTTGGGTTTTGTGATGAGTGGAGAGGCCCAGGTGGATAGCAGGGAGGGGGTGGCCCAAGGAGGAAAAGTGGGCTCGGAGAAGGTGCCAAGAGTTAGGCAGGGCTGATGCCGAGATGAAGGAGGTCTGAATTAATGCGTAAGCTAAGGGAGGGGGTAGGGTTTTAGTCCTATCAAAGAGGGTGGAGAAATTGGGGTACCTAATGAAGTTGTAAACAGGGTTCTGGGTGTTGGTGAGAACTCTTAAAGCATAGGAGAGGCTAAGCTTCCTACACCTTAGCAGAAAGGGGGATTCGTTGGCTTCAACATGAAGGCTGGTAATTGGGGAAGTCCTGTAGGCACCCAGACAAAGCCTGAGGGCTTTATTTTGGATGGTGTTGATGTGGTTGAGGTATAAGGTGTGAGTGACACAGTAGACAATATTGCCCTAGTCAAGCTTGGCACGAATGGCGAGCCTGAAGATTTTGAGTAGAGCATGGCAGTTCGCACTCCAAGTGGTGTTGGAGAGGAGGCAGAGAATGTTGAGGGAGCTGTTGCATTCCTGCTTCAGGTTGGTGATGTGTTGCTTGTAGGAGAGCTTGGGGTCTAGAATTAAACCCAGGAACTTTGTGTCTTCAACTTTAGGGATGCGATTGCCATTGAGCATGAGGTTCGGGTTGGGGTGGAGGTTGTTGAAGTGACAAAAGTGCATGCAGACTCGTCTTGTCTTTGGAGAAATTAAAACTGTTATTGTTGCACCAGACTTGCAGCTGGTTGAGGCTGAGTTGGATTCTATTTTCGACAAGAGGAAAGCTAGGGGAGGAGTAGAAGATGGTGAAGTCATCCACGTAGAGGGTACGTTTGATGTTGGGGCCAAGGTTGTCTGTGATGTCGTTAATGCTCAGGGTAAAAGAGTGGGGGAGAAGATGCTGTCCTGGGGGATGCCCTCTTCTTGGGGGTAGGGGTTGGAGTGGGTGTGGCCAATACGAATTTGGAATTACCTAGGTGAGAGGAACTTTTGAATAAAGACAGGGGGAGGTGGCCTCTGAGGCCGGTGGTAAAGCTGAGGATAACGCCATATTTTCAAGTGGTGTCAAAAGCTATCTCGATGTGCAAAAAGATGGCAATGAGGTGTTCCTTTTTCGCAAAGGATTCCCGGATAGCGGTGTCGAGCGTAATTAACTGGTCTAGGGTATTGCGACGTTTCCGAAGCCGCTTTGGTGAGGGGAGAGAATTCTGTTGGTGTCAAGGAACCAGTTTAGTCTTTGGTTAATGATCCTTTCCATAATTGTACAAAGACAGCAGGTGAGGTCGATGGGGTGGTAGCTGGAGGGGTTGGTACTGTCCTTCCCCAGTTTAGGGACGAGGTTGACAAAAGCTGTCCTCCAGATAGGGGGAAAGGAGTGTGAGGACCAAATATGGTTGAGGATGGTGAGTAGGGTAGTGGTGGCCTTGTTAGAGAGATGTTTCAGGAATTGGTAGGGGATATTATCTGGGCCCTTGGAGGTGCAGCCAGCATCGTGGATGGTTTGGTTTCATTCAGAAAGGGTGAGAGGGGTGTTGTAGCTCTCAGAGTTGTCGGAGGGAAAGGTGATACTCCAAGCTTCATCGCAAGCTTTTTTGGTTTTGAAAGCATTGGGGTAGTTGGCCAAGGACAAAATGTTGCTGAAGGAGGCAGCGAGGTGGTTAACGATGTCCTTTTTCGCGGTGAAAAGTTTACCATTCCAGGAGAGATGGGAGACTTGCCCAGCCCACCCTGCCGTGGAAGCTGTTAACCATTCTCCAAATCTTGTTAGTGGGGCTGTTGGTGGTGAGAGAAGAAATGAAGTTTTTCTAGGTCTTGGTTTTACTGTCCTTGATAGTGCGCCTGGCCTTGGCACGGCTGATGCGAAAGAGGTTGAGGTTGTGGAAGGTCGGGTTAGTTTTGAAGTTCCTGAGGGCCCTTTTCCTGTTCTTGATGGCAGTTTTGCAGTCATCAGAGAACCAAGGTTTGGGGGAGATTAAAAAGGTTTGGACAATAGAGCAGGTGGCGATGTTGATAAGGATGTTACTGAAGTTTAATAGGGATCCTCACCCTCGAGGAAATAGGGGGGGGGGGAAAGGTGCTAGTCACAAAGGGTTTCAAAAAGGGGCCAGTCAGCCTTCTTGAGGTTCCAATTGGGGGTGTGGTCAGTGAAAGTTTGAAGGTTGAAGTGTATAAGAAGAGGGTAATGGTCACTACCACAGAAATCAGCAGTGACCTTCCAGTTAAAATCAAGGAGGAAGTTGGGGGAACAGATAGATAGGCCAATCATATTTTAAGCCAATTAAGCCCATGTTGCCTCTAGCTCTTCATAGTCCTTTAACATGGAAAGTGTCCTGTGTTTAGTATGTCTCCAACCCGAGCTTCACAACTGCACTTGTGCAACACTGGTAATAATAATAATATGGCCCTTGGTGTCCAAGGTTGGAACCTGTCAGAATGTCAAATAACACAAAGAAAAAGAAGGATTATTCCAAAGATAAAATCAGGGTGAGATAGATGCCAGCTGGCCAAGGTACTAAAGGGCAAACTAATGACCAATGCAGACCCAAGTCTAGCTGATTATCTCTCACATTGGCAGCTGTGATAAATGGTGACTCTGTATTTGCAACCATGACTTCAGACACCACTGAGGTCACAATCATAGATTTGGCTTACTACTGCAATCTGGAAGATATTGCTGAGACTTGTACATTTGTGCTTACTCTATTGGTATAGCATGAGATTTATGGTATGAAGTTCAAAACCTGAAACACAAAGACAAATGTAATCAGCATACTTTGCTGATAGTTTGCCATTTCTTCTAAAATCTAATAAAAGTCAGTGAAATTTTACAAAAATAAGAAATCATATTCAGGCAAAGCAGGCTTGCCTCTATAAAGCATGCTTACCTGTAAAAAGCATGCTTGCCTCTAAAGACAAAATTCGGCCCTTACATCTGCGTATGCACCTGAGAACCAATTCAAATTCTGGGGGTCCTTGGGTTGGGCAAAACCATCTGTGGTACTTTCTAAAAGCACAACTATAGAAAAAAACCTTGCAACCTTCTCCCCCCTTCACATCTTTCTACATTTATATCTCTTGTATGTTTTGGTTTTAGTTTTCATGGTTTTGCCTTTGCCCCTACTTTTGGTAGGTAAATCCCCCGTTTGGGGGCACAAGCAAAAATGGAAAAATCCTACAATAGGGATAAACTGCTATATAGTTTGATGAGTATTTTCTATCATATAATATTCCAACAAAATTTATCAAATCACCAAAAAATCTTTAAAGTTTTAGTTATTCTAATGACAGAATATAACTTATATTACACAAAAAAAATGCTTGAAAGTCATCTGTTGTACTTTCTGAAAACCAGTTTTTCCTTTCAGGAGAGAATAGAATATCCCCCTTCTTCTCCTTTCCCTATTCCATCTCCTTAGCTTTGCCACTGGTGATAGTTTCTTATTCAAAATTTTAAGAAAGAGTTAAAAATACATATTGTCTATCTTATTGCCTTAAAGAACTGGCAAATCACAGTATATCTACTATGGAATTGTATCGTATTTTACTTTCAGGTATATACCAGGGAAAGCACACGTAAGTCACAAAGACTTGTTTTCAGTGTGTACCCGATGAATCTGCCAGGATGAAAAATGGATGAACACCGGGTTAACACCCTGCTCTTTTCGACAAGTGCTCAGAGAACCAGACAGGGGGTGAATCTCCTACCATTACGGCCAACGGCTTTAAGTCCTCTCCTAAGGACGGTGAGCGCACCCAACCATTGGCCACTTTTCACAAAGGTTGGGTGGGTGAGAAGGTGTGATGCAGAAGACAAAAGCTCTGTGCTTGATGTCAGCGTATATCGTTCTGCATATCTGTGGAAAAATCGCTGATTAAATCACTGTTGGACTCGAACCTGGGACCTGATACCTGCCTCCCTTGACATAACATTTTAAAACAAAATGCGTGCTTCCTATAATGTTCATCTACTGTAACACGAGAAAAGGAAAAATCGCTTTAAAAAGGGGACTTACTCTCCGATCTTGATGACTTTTCCCGCTGTGCCAGTGTACAATGTAAGGCAGTTCTTATAAAGTGAGGTGTACCTGTAAACAAACATACAAAAGTGATATTAATCATTATGAGGCACTACAAACAGTTTTAAGAATTTTACTCAAAAAGTACAAAAGAGAGATTTACATATTTTTGCGGCAATTTATGTAAACTTTTATTTTTCAGGTGGATATTGAATGATTTGATTTTTCTCTGGAAAGATCATCAAGGAATGCTTACTTCAGCAATGCATCCATGAACAGAAATTGACAAAATTATCTCTCTCCCACGAGCCAGCCTCATTTTCTTTTATACACATGCAAACAAGTCATGTGAGTAACAAATATTCTTAAATTGAATATTTCCAAGTGGGATTTGGACAAACTTTATAATAAATAAAGAGGTGACCAGGGTAAGAGGCACATTGAGGTAAGGTAAATCTTTTACACATTTCAACCCACCAAGTTTGTGTTATTTTCAAGATTTGTTATATCTTCTACATCAATATAAGTAATGTCATCCCCTAAATGTCACTAGCTCTTTAACACTAGGCCCTTGATCAAGCAATGTGGACCTGCTGATCATAAGCGTAGGGCACAAATTTCTTTTAGGGGGCAAATGAAAATTGCCTAAAAAACGTGTGCCCCATGCATCACTGCTCACGAATAACATATGCCTTAAATAGCGTGAGGTCCAAGGGCTAAGCCCTGGTAGGGGTAGGGGTGTGCCCCACGCATCACTGCTCGTGCATAGCATACACCTTAAACAGTGTGAGGTTTAAGGGCGAAGTCCCCTGAAAGCTCTGAATTTGCAGGAAGGCGGTTTTGATGTTTTAAGTGCTAAAATATTTATATTTCTCTTCCCGAAAAACCTGTTCTTATTTTCAATTTACTTACTCACCAAAAAAGTGCCTGAATATATGCCTGCCCAAAAAATTACAATTTAGGGGGCAGTTTCCTCCTACGCCTATGCTTCTGGTGCTTTACAATTCAGAACTAGGCATCACAACAGACGGACGAATGGCGACAGTAAAGATAACAAGCTTACCCTCTTTGTAGTCTTAGAATATCACCTATCTGGACAGCATCTCCAACTTCATCCCATACTGACAGGTTGATGCAGCCTGACTTGTCCGCCACTTTCACCGCCCATACTGAATGACCTTCCTTTGTCTTGGTTGGGTTGGCTGCATAGAAAATCAAATGAGACCAATTACTAATTGGTTGTATTTGAAATCATCTTATAAAATTGTGATGTTGTGTGAAAATTGAGAGAGACAATATCAGAAATATATCAGTTACCCCTCCCCAATATGCACACACAAACAATACCAAAACAGGAAGCTACCACAAAATTTCAGATCAAATATCTAAGTGAAATACCTGTTAATAAATAATAAGTAATTGTTAATAGTAATAATAATTACCATAGTTAATAAGTAATTGTTCTTACTCTATGTACAGTAACAATCTGCCTAGTATGTGTACCTCTTCTGCCAAGCTATTTGGTTGGTTCACCAAGTTTTATAACGTCCCAACAGACCTCCATTAGAGTATTTACATCAAGACGCCCACCGCCGTTTTATTACGCAGTCGTGGAGCACTGGTTGGTGACCTACAGGTAATCGAACCCGGGATGCTAGATTAGAAGGCTGAAGCTTTACCGTACTGCCACGGATGTCTCTGTATTTGCCGACGATACAAAACTTTATCATGAGATTCACTCTGAGATTTATGCTAATTTACTTCAGGAGGATCTGAACAGACTTTCTGTGTGGTCAAAGACATGGTTAATGAACTTCAACGTAGCTGAATGTGTGGTTCTCCAAATTGGTAAAGCTCTAGATTATGTTTACACCTTAAACAGTGTACCTCATGAGTCTTGCTTGTCATCAGAAAGACCTTGGTGATATTGTTAGTAATGATCTTCATCCTCGTAAACACATTGAAGCCATTTGCAGTAAAGCAAATCAGAAGAATGGCTTGACCAAAAGATATTTTGTTGATAGATATCCTTCCATGTTTAAGAGTTTAAGACTTTGTATACTTCTGTTATCGGACCTAACCTGGACTACGGTTCTGTTCAGTGGTCACCTTGGCCGAAGAAGGACATTCACTTAATTGAGATATGCCAGGAAAAGGCTCTTGCCGTGGCAAGTGGTCCGATTTTTTAGAATCCATACAAAGCCACAGGACACAGGCTGGCTTGACCGAAACCTATAAGTATTTGAATGATTACCATTTGCCTGGAAGTAATCAATTTTTTGTTAGGAATTTCACCCCCACAAGAGGGAACCCTGTGAAGCTTTTTCAGAAGCAAGCTCGTTTGGATGTTGCCAAGTACTTCCTAGTGAAAATTGTTAAGAAATGGAATGCTCTACCTAAGGAGGTGGTTACAGCTCCAATCAAGTACTGTTTTAAGTCGATGCTGAGATGTTTTCGCAGCTCTTCTGCCATGTGCTGAGAAGATTATCAACGCCAAATATACCAAGTAAGTATAAGTAAATAATATCAGTTAAAAAACCCTACTTAATCAATTTATGCCTAATATTTATGGGTCAAAATTCGCCAAGCTACATATTTGTTTATAAATTATGTTGGTCAAAATTCATTGTTTTCAAATTTTGAAGTTATATTTTAATGAGAAACTGAATATTCTGATGAGGCAAACACCATGTTTCCTTTTCAGTGGCTGAATCAAGGAGGGCCCAGGATTCCCATCCTCTCTCTCCCCTCGTCCCCATATTCCACTGCATACATGCATGTTAAATTTTGAAAGAGTAAGTGATGTGTCCACATTTTGCGAATTTATAAATCTATAATTGCTCTTACTTTCCATTATCCAACCTGAGTACCCCCCTCCCCCACCCTCCCAAGCCACACAAGTTGACCATTTCTTTACAGCATTTCTATCAAACTAATCAAATTTGAATCAGGTGGTTGGTGTACAACAGTGACAAAGTTTGGAAAATTATTGGGTGTACTATTTACAATTAGGCAAAAGTATCATATCTTGGCAAATTCCTTTCTGACAGTGACAGTTGACTTCTCAATCTCTGGATATAAACACAACATACAAGTATTTCCAAATGGAGGATGTTCACACAATGTAAGATCCAATAATTATTGAAAAACAGGCTATGGAAGCCTAAGCTAAATCAAAACACCTGCACGGACCGCTTACGTTGTAACAACAATTTCAGGTAGCTTTGTTAATAAATATTTAAGATTCCTGCGAAAGTGTGGTCACACTGCCAAAAAACCGGCGAATTCATTTGTGTGCTTACGACTACGGTGTAAACTGCCTTTCAAAAGTGTTGCACTCGAAATATTTCTCTTCGTCCCATGTATTCAGCTTCCGTCGGTGTTTCTCACTCAATTGTTCCTAGATTTCCCATAAAATAAACTTACCACCAAAACCTTACATATCTATGAAACTTGCCTGAGAATTATAGTTTAATTCTCGACTTGTTTCACTCACCTGCCTCTCACATCCCTTTTGTCAAATACCAGAACGTTACGGTCTTCATGCGCATATTGATTCCTTACCTAGCGCAGCCCACGTACTGTACAGTCAAATTTGATGCCAACCCAAAAGGGAGTAGGGTTAGCAAATTTAACAGCAATTACCTACCGATTTCGAGTACAATGAAAGCCATGCCAAGATTTTTCATGCCAGGTCGCAAGTCCTTTATATAAATTGCCTGTTTCCCCTCGTTGGCCATGTTGTTTGATATGAGTTTTTCCCCAGTATGTGTTGTTATCTCATACCAAGTATTAATTTGTTCATCTTTATACTTAAACTTTCAAATTTAAGTCAAAAGGGACCCATTTCCCTGTTCTTCACATACATAAGTCATACATAATACTGTATATGTACACTGGCAGGAAGTATATTGGGTTAAGGTTATGAGTTAAGTACAATGTTCTTCAATTTGGGTTTAAGTGTCATTTAGACTGCAGCTGTGGAACGAATTCTTGGTTTTTGTGATAATTTTCTCTTCTACTTCTTTGACTTTCTGCAAGATTCCAGCTTTCCGTTTATCTCAGTCTTTTGTTCATGACGGCAGTAAGTTCGCCATGCCGTATACTATTGTACCCCAACCTGCAATGATCATCAGCTCTTGTACGCGTTTAGTATATAGTTTACACACTGCATGCATGAACGTCCGGCCGTGTACGATGTACGTACGTGTTACTGCATGTATATAATACTCCTGTAATAATGCATTAGCCACGTGGTCATTACCATAAGATGACGTGCCAAATATATGCCAAAGGTCATGATATGGCGGAAAGCGCCGCACATGAACAAATGGATTTCAATTTCAAATGAGAAAAGGTGGATTGAAATGTTGAATAACTTGGAGAAAGCACACAGCCATCGTTAAGTTGATTGAAATGTGTGGGAAGCTTTCCAAAACTTGGTGTGCGGTGGGGGAGGGGAGGGGGTGACCTCTTAGTGGGCATTTCCCAAGTCATAAGTATATATGTCGACCCCCATCATAATCTAGTATAGAATGAATAAGCCCAAGACATAAATAACAAAGTAAAGTAAAAGGGCACTTCATTTTTTTTTAAGGGGCATTTGTTCAACGGGGACACATTTGTCCCGTACATGTGACTGTCAATTAAGTCGCCAGTTTTATTCTACTGGACAGTAATTATTAAGGCCATAAGGGCCCAGAGGAAATTCCACTTGAGACCAGTTCGGATTCCAAACTGGGATGATCTTCAATTTTCGGAAAATTTCTTTCATTTTTGGCGCAATTTTTCTTGGATTTTTGGATTTTTTTTATAAATTATCAGGAAATGTTGCCAAATTTTACTAAAATTTCCAATTTTACCAAAAATTCCTTCAATTTTGTGTTAATATTTTCCCAATTTTCCCTATCTAGAGAAAGAAAAAACCTTTCAATAAGGACTTTACTCTCTGCTTCCCGCTTATAATACCGTGCACCCTTGTCCTAATATGTTCCATTATTAATCGTGTCAAAACTGCTCATAAAACACGTTATTACATTATCCCTGGTTTCATACTGCCTGGCTGGTTTGGCTTGTCCCGCTCCCCCTCTCCCTGACATTTTATCCTGGCTACAACCCTGCTCTCGGGCACAATCATTCATGGTACCGTTAAACCTAGCTCTCCTGGCAAACAAACCATTTTTTTTTTCTCAACAGAACGTTGGTATTCCCAGTAAGAATTTTTTATTTTTTTTATTTCATGTTTTTCAGTTTTGTACAATCAGACAATGCGCAGATTAATTTTCATGATTTTTGACTACTATCATACAAATAAAATACATATTCACGTGGTTCTTTTTAATACCTTTTAACCCACCAATTTTGCATAGGCCTATATTTCTGAGGGGGCTCTGGGCTAAATGCCACAAACTCGCGCTTCCCGCTAGATGTATCCGCCTATTTTCACTTGCGCCACAATTTTAACGTACTTTACATGATTTCTGACTATACTGAGTATCATACCAGGGAGCTGTTATCTAAATGGCCCCGCTAAAAAAAAAAAAAACGCACCATTATTATTGCTCAATAACTCCCCCCTCCCCCCTCCCCCCACCAAAAAAAAAAAAAAAAAAAAAAAAAAAAAAACCTCTTTTTGATATGGATTTGTATACGCCACTGGGAAACGAAATCATGTTCCACTATTTATTCAATTAAATCGATGTAGGTTTCCAATAGCCGATGCAACAGTACAAATAGCACATTACCGGTACACATCCTCGAACCCTCACCACACACACTTGAAATGGGCCACAATCATAAGATACCGTACCATCCTTTTTTTTTTTTCATCTTTTTTTTCTTCATGAAAATGTTTTTGACTGGAGTGATAACTGTTCCACTTTGGAAAGTTTGGGATTGAAATCTGCCACTCAGATAGTTCATCACTGCAGGTTAGCAAATAACATTCTTTTCATTGACAAAAGTTGTGATTATTCACTTAAAATTTGTCATTAAAGTTGGATAATGACAAGTATTCATGATCCATAAAAGCAGAGACTTAACGTCTCCCACTGGGCTTGTTTTGTTTGTTTTTGCCTTTTTTAGGAGGTGTGGACAGCGGTGTGATCAAAATAAGTGGGAGGGGGGGATAACAAATGAAGGGGTAAAATTTGCATATATTTTAGTAAACAACTTCACGGCAGATGTATTACTGTAACTATAATAGTATTAGCTTGTAAGTCATCAATTAGACAAAAACGGACTTCGTCCAGTCGGCGCATCAGACTTCGACTTTAGTTTGTGACCAGTTCTTCAACCTCTTTCCTCCCCCTTTCAAATTCCTGTCTATGTCCCTGTCACTGTGTATTGCTTACATAGCACATGGCAATAATATAGACTAAATCATAAAATAAGAACCTGAAGGAAATTATTTTAAGAGTGGATGACTACACCCCATCAACCACCCACCCCCAACCAATCCCCCTTTTTGTTGTTGATTAAAATGATGGACCATAAGCTAACATCATTAGGCCTATGTATGTGCATCCGTTCAGATGTTAGACCACATATTGCACAGAATCTGGGACCCAGTCCCGGTGTCGAGTAATCAAGGCTAAAAAAAGAATGTTGTGTAGCTACTGTGGTGTAGCGGTTATCATACCTGTCTACAGACCACGAGGCCCCGGGTCCAATCCTGGGGTGGGTAGACACGCCAGTGCACCACAACTGGTTATCAAAGGCCGTGGACATTGACTTGGTTGTCGATGCTATGTCTGTCCGTACATCGTACCTGTATTCTCGTCCGGGTCGTATTAAGCGTTTCGTGATAGCATTTGTACTATCATAACCGAATACGCAGGCGACGACCCGGTCATTGTAATTGTGTGTTCAACTCTCTCTCTCTCTCTCTATTTTTAGAAAGGAACAATTAGCTCATAAAAGGAACAATTTTCGACAACAAATACAGAATTTGGTTAGGTAAGTTTAGTACTTTGGGGGCAAGTTTTCACTGTATTGCTCGTCGGGGAAAGTTAAAGAAGGTCTCTCTTTTAACGAGTCGTGATTCCCTGACAAATTTTACCACGACTTTCTAGAGGTGGGGAGACGAGGCCTTTCCGATGGGAGTCACGTGCCTCTCTCCCTCACTCGAATCCCATTCTGGAGGCTGGTGCCGCCACTCTTGGCTAGGTTATATCTTATAGACAGAGATAAAAGCATGTCGACGCTGATTTGTGTTTAGGAGGGTACGGGTATGTGTGAAAGTAATTTGTTTTATG
Organism: Chiridota heheva; assembly: GCA_020152595.1. NCBI lineage: Eukaryota > Metazoa > Echinodermata > Holothuroidea > Apodida > Chiridotidae > Chiridota > Chiridota heheva. The sequence goes on from JAIGNY010000669.1 coordinate 69,605, forward strand.
CTACCTGATACATTTTCAGCGCGGCCAACAATTTATTCTGAATTTCAATGGTAGCAAAGAAATTGTTCTTGTGTCGAAAATGCTCATCAATTCAAAATAACATCAGGTTTGGTACTTTTCTGCTTAATATTTTTAGTCTAATTTTTGTTACTTCCAAGTTCCAACCAGTCCACTTGCCTCACGCCACACTCTTAGTGTTACTAGATCCGCGAAAATGTCAATCTTATGGTTGATCTTCACCTGGAGCTGGAGTAGAGAAGTTTTCTTCTTCTTCTTCCAAAATAGAGTTGACTCTTCAAAGAGCGTTATAGTCCGCGGCATAAGGCTGCCAGGACAAAAACCAACTTGGCAAAAGTCTAAATTTTTCAGACTGCCTATAAAGCTCTAGTCAGGCCAGTACTTGAGTACGCATCTGCAGTCTGGGACCCCCATCACCAGTGCGATGTGGATAAACTTGAATCTATTCAAAGGAGAGCAGCCAGGTTCTGTATGGCAGACTACTCTTATAAATCTAGTGTAAAAAACATGCTTTATAAATTAGATTGGCCCCTGCTTAAAACAAGACGATACAACACCCGGCTGCATATGCTATATAAAATCAATAACAATCTTGTCGCCATCAATAAAGATGAACTTATCCCCACCGTTAGAACTAATACAAGAAATAATCATGACCTTAATTTCCAGGTTCCCTATGCTAAAAAGAATGTATATAAACACTCTTTCTTCCCTCACACACTAAAGGATTGGAATGCTTTACCGTCAGACATTGTTCATGCACTAAGTCTCAACTGTTTCAAAGCTAAACTTACTAACACCTGTATTGCTAACTAGTTTTTTTTATATTATTTTTTACTCATACTATTTATGCTCGGTTGGCGTTCATGTCCTCTTGAAGGATTTTTGCCGACTTAACCGATTCAGATTCAGATTCAGATTTTAAAAGTAACCGCTACGGCCAAACCTACGGGTCACTTATGCAGTCTAGCCTACACGCCAGGAAAAGGACCTAGGCCCTACACCTATTGAGGTGGTCGCTTCGACGTAACCTTGTACGGGCTCAGTATGGTTTTGCCAAGTTGAAGGGGAAACTTTATCATTACAGTCAATGGGATATTTTTTATGAATACTTGTGTCGCCTCAGCCAGTCAGCGAAAATTAATGGTACTCATATATATTGGAAACTACTGTCTAATAATACACAACATTTGTTAAGAAAAATAAATTATGTCGAGTATTTTTAACAAAATGACAAATAATATGTTTTTCTCGAGTCCCATTGACTGCAATGATAAGTGACTGTTTGATTTCCCCTTTGACTGAAGTTCGAGATCATCAAAAAAGCATTGTTACGTCGCCGTGCACCACAACATTCCCGGATGTCCGACCTCCTTAATAGTAATACTATAGCGGTAAATCACTATAGGGCCTATAGGAATAAGTTTCAACCTTTTTAATACTTCTTGGTGACCCACTTTCAGGATTTTAAAGAAAAGATTGAAAATTCTTAAAACATCAATTCAAGTCCACAATCTAGGAATTTTTGGGGCAAAATACAGGTTTTTATTTCAATCCAATAAAATTTGGAGAACAAATTTGAGGCTTTAAGAAAATCATGCTTTTTAGTCATTTAAGAAAATGTCTTACTTTCTGTCAGCAGTTTTACTGTCCTTTATTTTCCCATTATTCCAAAATAATTTTTAATTTGTACCTTTTCGAGCAAATTTTGTAAAAAAAGCTCACAGAATTTGCGTTCTTGTTGGCGATTTTGAACAAAACTATAAAAAAAAGAGCTGAATAATGGTGCGGAGGAATTTTAACAATGTTAATAATGTCAAAATCCTAAAACCTAATCTAAAAACCTAATCTAAAACCTAACCTAACCTGAAAATGAGGATCTAGGCCTACTGTACATTAATTATGCACATGTTTTTTATTATTTCACTTAAACAGCTTGCAGAATCCGTTCATCAGTACAGTAGGGTAGTAGTATACACACTGAAAAGTAAAAGTTTTGATCGGAAAGCCAAAACATGAGAAGTATTCTTTTTTAAACAAGTTTGGCTTAATTTCTACTTAAAAGACCCAAATCTAAAAAGGAAAATAGTTAAAATACATAAATACAACAGAATAAAACCAAAATTAAAAAAGATAAAGCAAAAATCCTTTTAGAGGTATTTACTGCTATACTAGGATTTTACCACCTAACATAGTACTATTGTGTTAGGCCTACTCTGAGTCCTAGTACTAACGTTAGTACTAACCTATGAACGTTCATACTAAAACTTATTCGCTCTGAATCTCTGATTTAGAGTATAAAGGATTATGGCCTACATACATAAAAGATTTACATGCTTTTTAGCAAAATCAATGGGCTTCAACATGTGTTTTAAAAAAGTTGCCCAAAAATTTTAGGCAACTTGATTTTCGGTATGAAGACTTACATATTTTAAATTTAAACTGAAAATCAATACATGGAAACTTGAATTTGTTTTACACATTGTAAATATTGTAATAACTCGATTGCTTTCCTAAAAGGATACACATTTTTCATTAAAAAATAGAGTTTTGACTTATTTTCTGTGAGCATTTTGACAAAAATGTAACATGCACATAAGCATTTTTACCAAGCAATAAGAAGATAGGATAGATGCTTGCGTAAAGAAATGATTGACATATTTGGAATAGTACGTATCTGCATTGCCTGTGTATTACCCTTGAGCATATGAACTTGCGTTCTATATGCATACAATTTGTAACAAAGTTGTATGTATTGATATTAACAAAAGAACAAGGGCATTGAGATAGTCAAGTTTGAATAATTAAAATAGTGCACAACAACATGATTGTCGCCTTGTAACGAATGGGCAGTGTGGGTTTTTTTTTGTATCTGCACTCGTTTTGGCCCCTCCTATTTCAAGTTATACGTGCGCATTTGCAACATTAGTTTCAGCGCTAACGTCCTGTGCACAAGACACTAAATTTCTTCCAGATATTGACTATTTTTACCCTTTTTCACAAGGAATTAGGAAAATCTACGAAAATGTAAGTTGAAAAAAGTTGTTCAGATTTATGCCTGTATGCTTATGCACTTGTCACTTGTATGACTCACCCCTACTACCCCTGGCAATGTGAGTAAAAGGTGGGTTATTGAGATATGAAACAGTGACTCACATGTGCATCATTGTACCAAATTGTCAGTCACCAGAGTGACTCTGGGGTGAGTCAACTTACTTCAGGCCATTTGACTTTGTACAGAGACAAGTGATTTGGGGTAAGTCATTTGCACAAGAAATGTCAGTCACCTAAGTGACTGAGGGGTGTGTCAATGTGCATATTTTGACCACCCACCTTGGTGCAATGACTCACCTTGTCCGGGGATGTAGGGGTGAGTCACACAATTACCAGTCTCGATGTCGAGGCCAACGAACTTTGATCTCAAATGCATGAAGGCCGGCCTCTCCTTTGCTCTCCACATCCTCACCGATCCACGGAACCCTTGCTTCCATTCCATTTGCTCCCCCTCTTTCACCAACCTCTTTTAATCTCAACAAATGCATCCCCCCACCTTTTGGGATCTGGATGCACTCCCACTTCTCCAAAGCCAAAGTCAACTTTAACATTTTCTTGATTGCCAGACACACCATCCCACTCACCCCCACCTGAACTATTCATTCCCTCCCTCCCCCCCTCCCAAGGTATACTGTGGTCTTTCCTCCTTTACAAAAGCTCTCCACAACCCAGCCTTCTCCTGCTCCAAATACTGCCAACTCAGTACACATTTCCAATCTACTCCTTCCTGTTCACCGAAGGCTCCACATGGGAAGGCTCCTCTGCAGCCACCGCCTGTCCTGGCCTCACCCTCTCCTCAAAGTTACCCAACACCACCTCTATCTACTCTGCCGAAGCGAAGGCCTTCCTCCTAGCCTTAAACTTCATAGAACTCTCCTCCCACCCCCCTTTCGTCATCTTCTCTGACTCTAAATCCGTACTCACTGGTATGCTAAACATGCTCAACCCTCTCATTCTACATATCCTCAACAAACTCCACACTCTTTCCTCCCTAGGAAAAAAAAATTCTCTTTTTCTGGATTCCCAGCCATGTCGGCATCCCTGGCAACGAGAGAGCCGACAGAGCAGCCATCAAAGTTCTGTCAAATAACATCTCTCCTTTTCCTATTCCACACTCACACCTTTATCTCTCCATCTCCAACTTCATTAAGAAAACCTGGTAAAACTCCTGGAATTACAAAACCAGTAATAAACTTCACACCATCAAACACAAAGTCAGGACCAACACCCCTCTGCATAGCCGCAACCACAGGGAAGACATCGTCGCATTCGCCTCGGCCACTTCTCTCTTACTCACTCCCATCTCTTATTCGGCTCCCCTGCCCCACTTGCAACATCGATCTCTCCATCAAACATATTTTCTTAACCTTCCCCCTATACCAGAACTCCAGATCTCTTCTCTCCTCACTCTCCTCAATCTCGGACCTTTTCGTAAACAATTCTTCCTCAAACATCATCAACTTCTTCTGCAACAACAACCTCTTCAACCTCATGTAATCTCCTCCCCCTCCTTCCCTTCTAAACCTAACCTTACACACCCCTTTCTTTTTACCTTAATTTTTCTCCCACATTCAGCTTTTCCCCTTTACCTCCCTTACAAACCTTCCATCTCCTCACTATCCTTACTTTTACACCATTATTTATTAACACCCTCTTGGCACATTTGACTCTAACTGTTACAGTGCCGTAACATCAACAAACCAAACCAAAACTATGTTGACTGTTATTTAGTCATACAACTCAATTGCAGAGTTCTTTTAGAAAAACCTTTGGGATAAAAATTATCTCCTTCCTTCATCTTGCTTCCCTTTACAACCATATTTAGTCCTCTTCCACATCCCCCCCTCAACCTCCTCTCTCTACTTTTGTTTTCTTCACCCATGCACCTCCTCTCTCGATCCCAGCTTTCTGACTTTTAGTTTTTGTATTTCTCTCATTCCCCCTCCCCCTCCGTTTTCTTTCCTTCCTACCTTTAGAATGATCTAAGCTCTCAGGCACAATTTGACCCTCGTTGTTCTGGTGCTGTTAAGCCCTCATTAAACAAACAAACATATTTAATCATTTCTTAAGTAGTTAACTTAACTAATAATTTGATAGCAGCTGCAAACAAACTGCTGCTTTTAAAGAAACACTTCCAGCATGTACAGTAACTGTTGTGTGTTCATCTCCTAAATTTTCATGATTTTATCTTATTGTTGGATTATTTGTGTCTAGAGTTTTGTTTTGTTCTGTAAAGTGCAGAGAACCTTGGGATTCTGCACTATATACTGTAAGCATTGAAGAAGTAAGTCTAATATAGCTTTCAGAACAGCTTCAAATTTGTCCTGATTTTGCACATTAGAAGGAAATGTTTTGCAATTCCGAAGTGTTTTATGACCAGGGATGCAAAAGTTTTCACATAAGAATTAAAATTCAACTAAATTTGAAGCTTTTCCTAAGCAGCTTAACACGAATGACCTTTATGGTTGCCATTTCAGGTGTGACCTATACCTTATTGTGCTGTTTTAAGGGGATCACTACACTGTTTATAAAACAGGAAAATCTCAGTTTTGAGATCTTTATTGAAGGATTAGTACGGTGGCCAAGTGTGTTCATTTTCTATGACAGAAGACTTCAAAAGAAACAAAATCTTGAAGAAAGCTTTCAAAAATCTTATTCTGTTAAAGGATTAGTTCGGTGGCCAAGTGTGTTCATCTTCTATGACAGAAGACTTCAAAAGAAACAAAATCTTGAAGAAAGCTTTCAAAAATTTTGTTCTGTTAAAGGATTAGTTTGGTGGTCAAGCATGTTCATCTTCTATGACAAAGGATTTCAAAAGAAACAAAATCGTGAAGGAAGCATTCGAAAATCTTTTTCCATTAAGGAGATATTTAAGTTGAAAGTTTGGTATCATTTCTGTAGAAACGACTGAATTCAGACTGGTTGTGACGTCACAGCCTCAGTCTTTATGTAATTTAAAGAAAGTTAATTTAATTATTTCACTATTTAAATTATTTATCCTCAAACCTTCCTCAGGTGGTATATTATAAAAACCCTTCCTAGATTCAGTTTTACTACTTTTTTTGACATATCCCATGGTTTTTAAGCCACAGAATCGCAGGACAAAATATGATAGAATACATAAAGACTGAGGAATCTGAGGCTATGACATCACAACTAGTCTGATTTCAGTTGGTTTTATACAAATGATACCAAACTTTAAACTTAAATATCTCCTTCATGGAATATCACTTTTGAATGCTTTTTTCACTATTTTATCTCTTTTAAAGTCTTCTTTCATATAGGATGAACTTGCTTGACCCCTGAACTAATTCTTTAAATCGGAATTATTGAACTTTTTTTATGCCTATGATACGTTTTCTGGATGTTTGAAGCCCATCCTTGTCTTCAAAAACTATTTTTACAGTGATTTTAGTTTATTTTACCGGAGCATTTATTGGTTTAATTTTCTTTGCGTAAAGTTTGTGTGACAAACTCTCCAGAGGGATAATATAAACATATTATCAGTTGCTTGTGGAAAAAAAATAAGGATAATACTTAACAAAGTACAATTATATTATCTAAAAAAGTATGGATGTTTTATTTATTAGTTTTTACACACACTTTACTGACTAAAATCAAATTATCTGAAGTAAAAAAATTCAGCAACAAATCAAACCTACAAGTTTTGTGGACCATCCTAAAATTTATTTTGTGCATGTTTCAGTACTTGAAAGTCGTTGCGATGTCTAGGTAAGATGGCCACCAAAATATGAATTGGAGAACTTTTCTCCCGTCATGGTGCCAAATAGATTAATCTTTTATAACCTGAAAAGGGGCAATAATTATTGGTGATTGATAAAAAGTCATCAGACCTCTAGCTTGATTTGAAAGGGGGCAGCTTGCTTGATTTGTTGCGGGGCACATTCATGCACGGGCACAATCATGCCCACGAATCGCTGCGTCTTTTCGGTGTGGAGTCCAGGGGCCCCCTTAAGGCTTAAGTTCCTGGGGAAGCTCTGGGATTTTAGCTATAATTATACCTCAGAATGAAACTATTCTGACTGATAAGGATCATTCATGAGCCAAACATGACAATTGCTTACTATGCTATTATGTGTTCTGTATCCATGTAAGATATTTCATTTATAAGGGTAATTAAGATGAAAATAATAATAATTCAATTCAAATCGTTTTTTAAACATTTTTTTTTAAGGGGCGGGGTGGACCCTAAGGGAGGTGGGGCGGGCCAACGGAGGGGCAGGTGGATCGCCCCTCTGAAACAGCAAAGCTAGGACAATAATCATGTGCAAAGTAGATAATACAGAGCAAATTTTAATTGCAAAGTTAGTAGAGGGGTAGCTGTTTTTAGTAAAATGTGTGTAAGGCATGTTTTCAGTGGCATGGGGATTTTTTATTGTTTACAATGCTTTGTATTTTATCCTTTGTAGGAAACACGAAAGAAGTGATGAGGATGGCAGAAATTGAAGAACTTCAAGCGGTCCTTAGTCAGCATCATGAGGAGTACCTACAAGAAATAAAGGAGTGGTTTTTGTACATCCTACAACAAGACTTGATTGAGTCTATCGCACCAGCTTTCTGGGATATTCTTCCAACTGAATCATGTTTAAAAGAAAAGGTGATTTATTAGATTTTTGAAAGAGCGGTTCTACTCGGTATTTAAGGTTTCTCTTTAAAGCCATTACTCTGAAGGTACTAATAGACACTTTAAAAAATATTCTTGTGAATTTTCATTTTCATTTATATTGTAGAGTAAAGAAACAGATTGGTCAGTGCGAAAACCATGTCGATATCTTATTTCGTTTTAGGAGTTATTGCATTTCAAAGATTTGAAAAGTGTTTTGAAAAGTAATCTTGCAGTATAAAGTGTGATGTCATAATTGCAGATCTAAGATAATTCTTTACGTATTTCTTTATAATGAAAAGGTAATTTTTCTTCATTTAGAATGGAAGGTACTTAAGCAGACGGGAAAAGTATGTTCTTGCAAAGTGCATGTTATACCCCATCTTAACAATTAAGCATACTGTGTTTTTAATAATTTAGAAACAAGCAATTAATTTTGGAAGAAATACATGTACATTGTTTGTTGATCTGCTATTATGACATCACAGTGTACACAGCAAGGTCATTTTTCAACACACTCGTGAAATGCAATAACTCCTAAATGGAATAAGATATCAACTTTGTTTTTGTTTCTTTAATAGTCGCTCTATCATATACTGTATATGGAAATGAAAATTCAAAAGAATATACCTTTAAAAGCTGAAAGATCTATATAGAGGGATTTCATCACATAACTCAACTGGACTCCATTTTGCGGGGCAGCAGCTTCGTTGCATTTCACGCGTCTTCACACAGCTCAGGCACATCACACGTACACTAATTATACTACAGTACATGCTATCTTACCAGTGCCAGTTCAGCGAATTTTACTGATTGCATTTTTTTTGCTCGCATCTGATTTTTCTTCATATTTTCCTTAAGTAAGTTATATTTTCACCGGGCATACGAAGAGTAACTTTAACGTTAACACCATCTGATTGTTCTTTACTCAAACAAAGCCTACATACTCGATATAAAGTGCTTGCTGCAAATCCTAGTGTGTAAGGCCTATGGTAGGTTAAATGCCGTTGCGTTGTACAGCAGAAACCCACTTCGAACGTCGATCAGGATGAGATGGAAATCAAGAAAATGTCTTTTTATTCCCCCACACACATCTATTAGTGCAACCAATGGCACAGTAAGATTCCAGCATAATTATCTTACAAAAATAAATCTTATTAAACAACATGCAAACATATGTAAGTCTAATTAAGCATACAGCAGATGACAGTGGTTTTGACTCACAAAATGGTGATGTAAACAAAGTCACATGACCTCGTGACATCAGCTGAAACACCCTTATACATGGTGAAGCAACAAGTTGAGTTTGATTGGAAGAAAGTATGCTATGAACCATGAAAATAGCAATAAGTTTCATTAAAATCAGTTAAAAATTGCCACTTTTACAGCATTTTAATTTCTGAATGAAAGCTTAATGTTTTTCAAACCTCCCAACATTATTTGAGTAGGAGCAGTTGAAACTGTTTAAAAAACTTTGAATCTCCATCATATCTTCAATCAAAATTTAGTAGGAGGAAAAGTCTGATGATTTTTGTTGAATGAATTTCAGGACTGACATTTAAAGAATTGCAAGAATTGTCTTCCCTCTGATACATCACAACTTTGATATACATTGAGACTTTGATTAGCCAAAACTCATCAAGTCTTCTGTTCAGATTTTAAAGCTCTATGTGGTGCATACGAAATCTCTACCTGTCCATAATCCATATACTTTGAAGGGAGCTCATGTTCTGTGTGTGTAAGAATGTAGTTTTGCAACTTGCAATATATTTCTTGTCCTGAATATTTTGCTTCAACAAATATATGGGAATGAAGATGTAGTTTACAGGATTTAAAAGTAGTATGCAGTACTTCGTACTACTTTTGAATGATTTTCAAAATCATCATCATGATGTTTCCAAGACTTTGATGATACAACAAATTATGCAAAGGCTGTCCTCCTCGCTTTAAAACTTCACAAATTATCTCCTTCTGCCCTTGCTTCATCATCTTCTCTAACTCAAAATCAGTTCTTACTGGCATCCTCAACATGCCCTGGTCTAATCCACTAATCTTACAAATCCTAAACAAACTTCACACTCTCTCTTCCTCAGGGAAGAAAATGTGTTTTTTTTTGGTTGCTCAGCCACATCGGCATCCCCAGCAACGAGAGGGCCGACAGAGCCGCCAACAACGCTCTGTTGAACCACATTTCACCTATCCTTTTCCGCACTCTGACTTTCTGCTTCACCATTTCCAACTACCCCAGGAAGACCTGGTAAGACTCCTAGATCTTGAGACCAGCAACAAACTTCACACTATCAATCCCAAAGTCGGGACCAACCCTCCCCTGCACAGTTGCAATCGTAGAGAGGACGTGGTTGTCACCTGCATCCGCCTCAGTCACTCCTTTCTTACCCACTCCTCTACCTCCTTTCAGGCTCTCCTACACCTCGCTGCCCTACTTGCAACACTGATCTCTCAACCAAGCATATCCTCTTAATCTGTCCCTTACACCTGAACTCCAGATCACTCCTCTCCTCCTCCACCTCCATTTCTGATCATTTCAAGTTCAATCTCTCTCCAACATTATCGCCTTCCTCCACAACAGCAAGTTATTCCACCTTATCTAATCCTTACCCACACTTCCCCCTTTTCTATCCTACCATCCTATCCTTCCTTACTTTTTGTTACATTTATTTGCTCCCTTATTATTTGTTGTATTTTTTCTCTCCTTCCTTTCCTCTTTCCCTCCCCCACTCCTCTCTGTCTTAACTCATGCACCTTAGATTTTTAAGACCCTTTTAGCACATTTGATTCTGATTGTCGCGGTGCTGTCAAACATCAACAAACCAAACCAAACAACAAATTATGCCTCTCCAGAAGTGTTTGGTTGAACTATTACTAAAATCGTCATTTTCTCTCATATATTGTCTTCAGTTTTTATTAAATGTAACATGAAATGTCTTTTAATGCCCTTTCTAATATACAAAATAATACCTTGGTGTTTTTTTTTTTTTTGCAGGAAAGTATCACCAAATTCCCATTTGTAGATGCCATCAACTTGCTTACGCAAAGACTTCAACCTTACCTCACCTGCATGTCACAAATATCTGAAAAAATTGATCCGTTAGAATCCATCAAACCAAACTCTGAGAGTTCTTTCAAAGCTAGCGTACTGCTCACTATACGAGCTTTACTCTTTTACCAGACGCCACCTTGTCTCAAAGGCTATGTAAAGGAGTTTTACTCGCGAGTATTTTGGGCTTTTCACAAGATGCGAGATTCTGGTGAAGAAAGTTTGCTGAACGACACCTCAAGTTCAGATGTGAAGATGGATGAAGGGATGGATCTGGAGGGGAGTTATGCTCTAAGTCAGAAAAAGCTAGACTGCTCCATTTCTCAGCTTGCACCAGCTGATTCCCTTTCTGATGCTGAAATTATGGCACAGTTTCAACAAATAAATAATGAGTTGTAAGTATGTTTTATAGATTAATGGATTATTGTAGTGCTCTGCTATAATTGCCCCCATATCATAGAGGACAAGAATAGAAAATATTAACAGATTTCAACCCGAGCCATTAAAGATATGCATCCATCAGAGATATCAAGTTTAACCCATTATATGTATTAACACATTGGTGGTATCATCTCATTAAAGCTATCAACCCATAAAGATATGTACCAATAAGGGATATCAACTCATTAAAGGTATCAACCCATCAAAGGTATTAAGTCATGAAAGGTATCAACTCATTAAAGGTATCAACCCATTAATGGTATCAACCCATTGAAGATATCAACTCACTAAAGGTATCAACCCATTAATGGTATCAACCCATTGAAGGTATCAAGTCACTGAAGTTATCAATCCATTGAAGGTATCAAGTCATTGAAAGTATCAAGTCACTGAAGGTATCAAGTCAATAAAGGTATCAAGTCACTGAAGGTATCAATCCATTGAAGGTATCAAGTCATTGAAAATATCAACCCATTAATGGTATCAACCCATGAAAGATATCAACCCATTAGTGGTATCAACCTATGAAAGGTATCAACCCATTAATAGTATCAACCCATTAATGGTATCAACCCATGAATAGTATCAACCCATTAATGGTATCAACCCATGAAAGGTATCAACCCATGAAAGGTATCAGCCCATTAATGGTATCAACCCATTAATGGTATGAAACTCATGAAAGATATCAACTCACTAATGGTATCAACCCATTAACCGTATCAACCTATTAATGGTATCAACCCATTAATGGTATAATTCTGGTGTCTACATATATGTTTTTGGGGTCATAGAAATACAAAAAAGGCAATGTCAAGTATGTGAGTTCACAACTTGTATGTGAGTTCACAACTGGTTATCAAACGCCATGGCCGTCTTGATATAATGTCTAGCACTGGATGCTTTCTGGACGTTAAACCTTACTATGCTATGTGTCATCCTTTAAGATAAAAATGGCGACGATATTATGCAGCTATGTAAATGTGTATTTTGGACCTATTATATATATATATATATATATATATATATATATATATATATATATATATATATATATATATATATATATATATATTATATATATATATATATATATATATATATATATATATATATATATATATATATATATATATATATATATATATATATATATATATATATATATATATATATATATATATATATGTATGTATATATGAGAATATATATATATATATATATATATATATATATATATATATATATATATATATATATTTGTATTTAATGTATGTGTCATGGTGGTCACTTTATATCATAACACAAACTGGAGGCTTAGTGTTGGATTTGATCATTTAGGATGCTGATATTTCACTTTAAACCCATATTATGCCACATTCCTTGGGCCAATAAAAATGTAGTGAGACTTGACTTAAGCAATTAATTCAAGCTTCTACATTTAAAGTGAAAAAGAATAATTGTAAATGTACTCTCTCTTGCCCCTTCTCTCGAATTGAGTAAGAGATTTAGAAAGCATCATTTATTTCACTGTAAATTTAAGTCATAAATTATGTTATGAAATCATCAACGGACATCATATAAGCATCAGAAGTTAATGGGTAATGTAACAAATCTTTTAAAAGGTAGTAATTTTGGAAATGTTTTAAAGCCTTTGCCTTGGCTGAGGTAGTAATAAAGGTCTTTTGGAGCTAGTGTTAGTAGTTACTGTATCAAACTTAAGTTCTACAATAAATTAGCTATTAACTAATCATGACATGAACTGCCACATTTGCACAATAACCTAGCTATTAACTAATCATGACATGAACCGCCACATTTGCACAATAACCTAGCTATTAACTAATCATGACATGAACCGCCACATTTGCATAATAACCTAGCTATTAACTAATCATGACATGTACCGCCACATTTGCACAAAAACCTTGCTATTAACTAATTATGACATAAACCGCCACATTTGCACAATAGCCTAGCTATTAATTTATCATGACATGAACCTCCACATTTGCACAATAACCTAGCTATTAACTAATCATGACATGAACCGCCACATTTGCACAATAACATAGCTATAAGCTAATCATGACATGAACCACCACATTTGCACAGAGCTGTGCATCTCAGAGCTCCCTTTGCGCATTTGCAGTTTATTCGACAGCCTTTGATACAACCACATTGCATAAGTACTCTGCAAACTCTGCTGGTTTCTGGAAGGTTGCTGCAAAGACCTTTTCTATATTCCAACACTGCTACATGTCCATCCTTTGGGTTCTGGGACTCTCACATATGTTTCAAATTTAAACCAGCCTGCTATACTGCCTATCTAGTATGCTGGATCAGAGCACCTATGATTAGTGGAAAGTTGCTCACATCTCTTTCATGTGAACAGGTTGACCCTAAGCTCATCAACATGGTGTCTAGAACTTGTTTGGTCATAAAGAAGTACAACGAATCTCTCTAAAGTATCCACAGCAATATCTACAGCTGACAACTGTGGTTGTTCCATTAGCTTCCTGAACTCTCTGGTAACCTTAGGACATATGCTCCATGTATCCCAACCAGTCTTCTTTCTGCTGCCTGCAAAGCAAGAGGTGATATCGCACCCAGTACCGAATTCTCCCCCTGTTTCCTTTCCTTCCTACCTCTAGAATGATCTAACCTCTGAGGCAGAATTTGACCCTCGTTGGTGTGGTGCCTAAGCCCTCATCAAACAAACAAACAAACATTAAAGATATGCACCCATCATAAGTATTTACACATTAAAAGTATCAACCTATCAGATGAATCAAGCTATTAAAGTTACCAACTCATCAGACATATCAACCTAATAATGGTATCGACCCCTTGTGTTAACAGGTTAATATAACAGCTATTTGTGTGGAAATGTATTTATTGCTGTGTACATTGAATCAAGCACAAATATAACCTTTTACAGTGTTTTAAAATCTTCAGGAATATGTATAACATTTTAAAGCAAATGTGTGATGTATTAATGAATAGACATTTATAATGTCATTTTTTTTTATAATCCTCTGCTACATCCAAATCATATCTGTTCAGATTATAAGCATTACACAAAAAAGCCTCAAAATTCAGAGAATTGTGCTATGTCGAATGTCTAGCCATTGTTTATATACAAATTGTCTTTTATGGTTTCTGATAGATCTTCTCTTCACTAACACTTTGATATCTGTAACATAACGGGAGGTCGTGGTTTCTATCGCTACTTCTCACGAGCACTTCATTCAACCTACTCAGGGCAAAGTTTGTGCTATTTCTGGTAGCTATTATTAATTTGTATAATTGATTTCAAAATGAAAGAATATTGATAGAAAATAGATCAGTGGCTTCACATTTTATCAAAATTGTTTTTGTACATTTTAGACAATCCCTTAACATGCTAGAACGAGTTTGTGGAGAGGCGGTTACATCTATCATTCATGAACGAGTGGAGGAGTATGTCGAGAAGCGTTGCAAAGGAGAGTTTGAGAATTGTTTCATGCAAGAATTAGAGCAAGTAAGTATTGCTGAAAGTCGGGTTAATTTTTGGTTTTAATGCGATCAGCATCAGGAACCTATGCGGACATGATGGCATGTGTGTGTATGTATGCAGGGAGCTGTTACTTTGACACAATATCTCAAGAACCATACACCGGATCCATGTCATATGTGGTACACAGATAGCCTATGGTCCGTAGATGTGCCCTATTATTTTGGTGTTCATGTCATGTATATCAATGAGTAGGCGGGGCTTAATGTTAAAATCTTAAATTGTTCATATTCAAATATCCACATGTCTGTTTTATTTCATATTTAGTGTATTTATGTTGCTGGCTACTGTCTACATGTTCATGGTATGAAAATGTTGAAATTCATTAATAGGCACAGTGGGCGGGTATTAACATGATTTTGTTTAAAAGAGCTTGCAAACACGATATCTCAAGAACTATACTTAGGTTTCAATTCATATGTGGTCCACAAATAGCCCATGGCCTGCAGATGTGCCCTATTATTTTTGGTGGCAATGTCATGCATATTAATGAGTAGGCGCAGCTTAATGTAAAATCTTTCAGCTGTTTATATACTCCCAAGCATATATGTGAATTTGTTCAAAATTTGACATGTAACTTCTTTATGGCCTCCTGTAATGCCCTATGTTTTCTATTGTCATAACTTACATATTTCTATACTTATAGCACAAAATATCACTAAACTAATTCATCAATCCAATTGATGTCCTAATAACTTGGCTATCAATTTGTTAAATCACCAGAAGTAATGTGATTTAAGAGTGATCTGTCATTGTTTATTACTGTATTTGTAATCTTTAGACAGATAAGACTATCAAGTTCATTCATCCATAGCTACATGTAGGTGGCTTGAGGCAAGTCTGTTTTTTCTTACACAGAACAATGGACACAGATTGTTTATTTCTTTATTTTAAGGAAGTTGAGAAAAGTGTATGTTCTGAAAATGAATGGTTTGTTGCCAAGCAATTTGTGGAATAAAGTGTGTGTTAAAGTGATGTTAGTTTGGGGATTTGTATTATTATTACTTTGATTTGTATACCTCTGTTTGAAGATGAATCAGTCCACCATGTTTAAGATTTAATCACATGGGTTTTTTTTTTTGGACATCTGTGTCATTTGCATTTTTTGTCGATGAAGATGATATTAGTGTTGTGTGTATCTGCTTGAAATTGTAGGATGACCTTTAAACATTATTGGTCACTACATGTGGAGACGATGCAGGTGGGATATTTAAAGAATTACAACAGCATCGGAACCACATAACCTTTTGGTTTCTGGTTAATTGTAAATCTTAGTGGCATGCTGTGAAACTTCATCTGATGATTAGTTGATCTGTTCACTTCATAAACCCCTCGCTTGACTCAGAGAAGGGCAGGGTTCCAATGACCCAAAGGGACATTGACAAGTTAGGAGGCACAGGACCTTGCAGCATGAAGCAATTTTAGCAGCAACTCACATGATGATTATATAGAAATTAATACAAGTAATGTGTCTGGGAGGCAGGATAGCTCAGTAGGTAAAGAGCTGGACTTTCATGCTGATGATCCCTGATTCGAGCCCAGGCTTGGACAGAAACTTGAATACTCCCACTGGGTCAAATACATGTAGCAGGGGAAGGTTACAGGCAGGTGGGAAAGGAATTGACTGTCTTACCTTATCATGCATGCCATGGCTTAAGAAGTGTGACACTTTGCCAAGTCACAACCCGCAGCTCAGTGGTGAGCATGGGACTAACTTTACCTTACTTTAGTGTGTCTACATGTTCTTTTATTTGAGAACTATAAGCATCATAATAAACAGGTAAATCATTTATCAAAATTATATTGTTATAAACAAATAGTAAAGATTTTGTGAAATTGGGGGCTGGGTGGTCAGGGTGGAGCATCCAAATTAAAAGCTAAAGTAGGGTTCTGTAGCACTTGAAATTTGAAGTATTTGTATGAAAAGGATCAGTTAAATCTGCAGGCAACAGAAATTACACTGTTTTAAAACTTGAAAATTTTGAAAATCGTAAAAAAACAGAAAGCAGACTGAGCATTCTTGAATAGCTTACGTGAAAAAATAGGCATACAGGCTCAAGATTTTTTAGCAAGGCAGGAGTATTTGTCTGAATAAGAATTGCTTATTCTTGCAGAATTTTGCCAAGTATTTCCAAGCTACCAATTAGGGTGTTTCAGCTGACGTCATGAGGTCACATGACTTTGTTTACATCGCCATTTTGTGGGTCAAAAACACTGTTGTCTGCTGTACACTTAATTAAAATTACATACTTGTGATTTGCAGCGAGCACTTTATATAGGCTTTGTCAGAGTATGACGAACAATCAGCTGCCGTTAACGTTAAAGTTACTCTTTGTATACCCGACGAGTATATCAAACTTAAGAAAAATATGAAATAAAATCGGAAGTGGAAAAAAATGAAAATTGTAAAATTCGCTGATTTGGTACTGGTAGGTTAGCATGTACAGTAGTATGTTTCTTGTATGTGTGATGTGACTGAGCTGTGTGAAAACACATGAAACGCAACAATGATGCTGCCCCGCAAAATTGAGTTCACTTGAGTTAGAGTCAGGTGATGAAATCCCTCTATGAAGTATGATGATGAACCTATGTGTTTTGTCATGATAGGGATATTCCAGTACATCATTACATTACTAGAATAATACCACACTACAAGTTGTGTTTAGAAGAGTATTGGGTAAAAATATTTTGATTTAGCTCTGAAATCTGTCTTTAGTTTGTTGATGACTGTTGTTGATGACTGTTATTGTTTGCTCTCAGTGGGTGAACAGAGATGTGATGAGCTGGTTAGCAACCGTCTTTTGTGGTAACCAACAGCAGTCGTCTCCAAGTTCATCTCCTCATCTCGAGCAGTGGAAGGACAGATTACATCACTTTCTGTATCAGACATACTCCAAACTACGCATCAGCGAACTCTTTAATATCATCGTGGAATACCCTGACAGCATCAAAGCGCTGCAAGACCTGAAGGACTGTCTAGAGAAAACAGATTTGCGATCGCATTTGATACGGTCACTGAAAGCTGCCATGGAAACAAGACTGTTGCATCCTGGTAAATATTTCTTTTATAACTGATTTTGATGTGACTTTTTGCTGTTTGCATGATTTTGTAGTACAATTTAAGCTCATATCGTTGCTACATATCCATATATCTTTAAGTGCTCAACTACCTTGATTTATTTTGTAGGTGTGAACACCTCGGACATACTGACCCAGTACATATCATCCATTCGTGCACTGAGGGTGCTAGATCCAGCAGGCGTAGTCCTCGAGTTGGTATGTGAGCCGGTCAGGCGTTATTTAAGGTAAGCATTAGCAAAATACTTACGTATGAATTATGTGTTTATATTGAAAAGTGTTCCACATACCAATAATTTTATTCCCCAAGTTGAACAATGTTACATCAATACTCAAGCCAAGGCCAATCCATGGTGTTCTTGGTGAGCACATAACTTATCTTGGATAGGACACCAGTCCATCACAGATTAACTCCCCAACAGTGATGTTACTCATTTTACAGCTGAATTGACTAGAGCAAGTACGGTAAAGAGTTTTGCCCAAAGACACAATGCAGGGCTCACGGTTGGAGTTGAACTGATACTTGTTGCCTATGAGCATAACTCTTTAACTACTAAGCCACTGCACTTCTTTTATGTCCCAAACTATAAGTTAAAGTAAATCATTTTCCATGGTACAATCAGATGAGAGTAAATGACTTCTCCTGCACAGGACGTTAGTATATCGCAGATGAACATTCCAGCAATGCTGGTACTTATGTACGTGTGTTTTGATTGTAGTAGGAGGAATGAAGTGTCTTGATTAAAAACACTATGCAATATTAAATGCGAACCCACACCCTTACTTACTGAGCAAGTGCTTTCTGTTCCTTGAATTGTGATTGGATCTTTACCGAAGCCGTGTACTCTTTGATATTCATGGAAGAAAAAAAATTATTTTGGAAATCCTATTAATGATACATTACAGTTATTACAATGTTTTCTTCTGTTGTCTTGCAACATATTGCAACGGTAAAGAGCACCTGGCCTTATAGAATGATAAAGTTCAGACATTTATCATTGTAAACATGTACTGCATTACATCTAGATACTGTAGCTCAGATTATTGTAAATATAAACACCTGACTCGAAAACAGGAACACTGTACAACCCATTGATTATTATTCAGTTTCTTCACATGCCAAACACTTGGAAAAGTAGATATTTGATATTTCAATGAATTGTCTTCTTAGACACTTGGAAACGGAGGTCCACTCCTCTCAAATCTTGGTGTAAATCTCCTCATTTTAAAAGTTGCTCTCCAGTTTATATACGCCATGTGGGCTTAACATTATCTTTTAAGATTTACAACATTCACTTATTACACCTCTCTTAGTGCATAATATTAATGACCCATCAATTCGATTATCAATCATTTTAATTTTACACGCCGGCAAAACCTGAATTATTCAAAATACAACTGATAAATAATTATGCAAATTATGTAACATAATTGTAAGGGAAGTTTTTCTATTTGTATATCCTGAGTAAAACAAATGTGTATTACACTGAGTTGATCCAAATACATGAAAACACGCTATATGACTACAACAGCACAATATTACATCTTACACATTTTTGATCTTTTTTTTAAACTTCAGAACGAGGGATGACACAGTTCGGTGCATCGTCTCCAGCCTTACAGAGGAGGGGAACAGCGAGCTAGCGGAGGAGTTGGCCAGGGCCAACCCGTTGAATATTGGGGAAGGTCAAGGGTCAGATGATCTTGAGGATGAATCTGATCCGTTCCAGTGGCAGCCAGATCCTGTTGATGCGGATCCTGGTATGCTTTGATAGTAGTTGTTTGACTTATGCCCTCTGTCTAAGACTGAAGACTTATTTTTTTGGCAATTTTTGGGGAAAAAGGTTAACTGTTTTCCTGTGTGAAAATAATTTATATATATATGTATTATGTATCACTGCATGCGATTGAGAGCAGAGAATTTTTGGCGTAAAATTTTAGTATATAGACAGGTGATTCCTGATAGGCGGCTCGCGGGCGAAATCTGGCCCGCCAGACAATCCAATGTGGCTTACGAACAATAGTTGTAGCGGGAAAACAAATCTGAATGAGATTGGTAAAAGTCTCAAAATACTTGTTTATTTTTTCTAGGCAGATCTGCGCACTATAACATCGTGGCTTATCAAGCAAAATGTTATCTTTAGTTCCATTACAAAATTGGCAGATTCGCGGCCTGTCAAAGGAAGGCTGATAGGAGAACCGCCGACATCTGGCATACATATTTCTCATTGCACGCGCTCTCAGCTTGTTTGTATTCAGGGATTGTTTTGATGGGTTCTGTTTGTCACGTGACGTTGGTTTTGTCATGCGATTGGTCCTTGGCCTGAGGTTGTTACGAAATGATGGCCCTTGGAAAAAATTATTAAGAACCATTGATATAGACAGTAAATTTGTGTGTAAAAACCAATGTTAATATTTTTCTAATATTATACATTTTTGTTTTTTATGTTGATTTGGTGAAATTTTGCATATTTAGGCTATAAGGATGTAGCACACCCTTTAGGCTTCTGTTTTAGAGTTCAATAGTACATGCTTATCATTGGTTGTTACCTAATATTTTATTTATTGTTATGGCTGTTTCCTTTTTATACAAATGTCTGTAATTGATTTTTACCTTAAATTGTTCTCTCTAGATAAGAAATCCCGCAGTAACCGATCATCAGACATTCTGAGCATGTTGGTCAATATCTACGGCAGCAGGGAACTCTTTGTAAATGAATACAGGAGCCTATTGGCTGATAGAATCCTCACAAACTTCAATTACGAAACAGATAGAGAAGTCCGCAACCTAGAGCTGCTGAAATTGCGATTTGGAGAATCACAGCTGCATCACTGCGAGGTCATGCTCAAGGATGTAGCTGACTCCAGGAGATGCAACTCTAATATTCATTCCTCTCAAAAAACCAAGGAGGAGGAGAAGGATGAAAATGAAGAGGTGAAGGATGAGACCGATAATCCTGCTGAGGAGGAAGAGGTGAGTGATTTGTTTATTATATATATATATGTATATATTTACTTCAAGTTATACCTTACCTTCCATGCTATAAATATGCAATCTGGTCACATGACCTGTTTCTAACGCACTTCTAACCGACCTTAAAAACGTAGTTACCAGCCCAGCCCTGACCTCCATATAATCTCTACTAAAACTCACTTCTTTTCAGTGCGTTGTTATCACAACATAGCTGGAACTGGTCAAATTTTCTTTTAAAAAATTTAACCTAACAATTTTCTCCCTTGCAGCTTCCACCAGGCAGGTTTTTACGTTGTTCAGCCTTTTCGGTTTGCCTTTTCAAGTCTTCTGAGGTAAGACAAGGTAGCCATGGGACCAGGTTTTCTTCGGTCCGACTCACAGGACTTTCCCGTTAAGCCTACACTTAGGATAGAGAGTTTTTGTCTCCATCCGTACAAAGCAGGTGGCTAGTTTGAGAGAGTCCCACTTTTGCGGCAGGTGTTTTTAGGCCTAGAGCACCAAGTGTACCTGTCTAGTGGACCTCTTGCCCCTGGGTTTTAGTGTTTTTCACCCTTGGCCCCGCCCTTCCATGATGAGAGCCTAGCATTATACTATGCATCGTATTAACATGTTAGGATATCTTCAGTACAGGTTCTCGTATGCATTAGGCCAATTTCTTCAATCGATGTTGGCGCATGCGTATTGGGTTGACGTCACCACAGGGTGTTCGAGGAGCCGGCTTCATACAGCTCCAAGGAGCTACAGTTGTTTCAAGAGAGCCTATATTTTATTTAACATTACCAGTACGTGTCGTGTGTTCGTTTTTCTCGCATATGTTAAGACAGAGTTTTTAATTTTCAAGCTTGAATTTGGGGCGTTGGAGAGACCTTGAGGGGGTCTCCCTGA
Organism: Chiridota heheva; assembly: GCA_020152595.1. Taxonomy (NCBI): domain Eukaryota; kingdom Metazoa; phylum Echinodermata; class Holothuroidea; order Apodida; family Chiridotidae; genus Chiridota; species Chiridota heheva. The sequence continues at coordinate 91,293 of JAIGNY010000669.1, forward strand.
CGTCCTCTTTTCAGGAGATCTAATTTTTTCTTTTCATCTCCGCAACTGCGATGTTACTCAGTGGTAAGTGTTTTCCACGCTACCCTTGCGATTTTAAAGAATTTACGTTCAGTGCATTTTCTCAGATTTAAAAAAAATTCAGATAGTGTTTTTTCTGATTAAAGTTTTTGATGTACTTAATTGCTGTGGCTTGCCTCATTATGTTTGACATCTCCCACAGACCCGTCTCACCCGCGTAAGGGTGGTAAGTACATCCCCTGTAAGGGAGCCTTGGTGTAAGTGTATATGTATATATACATATATATATTTATTTTTTTTACTTTTTAGAAAAACGCCAAGAGGCGACATAAATCATTTAGTCTCAGTGTTTCTACTTACCCCATGGCCACCGACTTAACAGTACTCAGCCGAGAAGGCCTGTGTTTGTAGTTTACTTTGTTAACTTTTTCCTCGGAGGCCTCCTCTGACTCGATGCTTCTGAGTTGGCAGGGCCATGGGTGCGGTCTATATTGATCAGCTAAGTGGCGTCCTAGAATAAACCACTATAAATAAGTGCCCCCTTCTCGACGCTACTGAGTCGGTGAGGCACGTATTTTTCATGGGTAAACCCATGTACACCGCTGTGGTCCACGGTTACGTGTAGGGCCACATAAAGGCGGCACCCAAAAAGGTTATACATGAGTCACAAGTGATTTCACGGGTCCTTACGGCTCCGTACGGCTCCATGGCCCGTGTTGACGTGTCCGTGACGGCTTCGTACGGGTCCAAGATGTCCCGCGTGTAAACGCTTCTTTTAGTTTCGCTCCGGTGATATCCAAAAGAAAAAACCTGTGTACACCACTGTGGACCACGGTTCCGCAAAGGGAGCGGTAGGCTCACAAGAGGCGGCAGCTTTACGGACCCTCCGAACGGCTTTGTACCGGTCCCTACGGCTCTAAGACATGAGTTCACGAGTCCAGGACACGGCTTTACAGATCCATACAGTTCTGTAGCTACACTCTACAGGCCCTTACGGCTCCGTTGTGCAGTCCCTTATGCTATCAGAGCCTAACCTTACACGGCTTTGGTGAACAGGCTGTTACGGTCTCCACCGGACCTACATGGAATAACGTACAACATACGGTAAACACGGATAACACAACTGCAGGGTATTGCCACCGCTAGCCGTATGCTAAAGAATTCCATGGTTGTTATTCTTACTGGGACGCGTACAGCGTTCGATGGCAGTCCCCCACACGTAGCCACTGGCTACGCTGCTCCGTGGTGAACAGATACAAACGGAGTTAATGGCATACACCAGCAGCGCAGCTGTGTGGTAAGCCACCAGGAGCTACAGAGTTCTGCGGCTGTTATTCTTACCGGGACACAAACTGAGTACGACGGTACTCACCCCCCCCCCCCCCCTTCACCACGCAGCTACCAGCTTCGTAGCTCTGTAGTGAAACAAACAGAGTTAACAGCTCATATAGCTTGCGTAGCACGTGAACTCAACCGTATTCCATACGGCTCCAGTATATTTTTAACTATTCCAACAAAACGCGTACTAAGTACCGCTTTCCTCCCTCATACGTGGCCACTTACTCAGTTGCCCTGTGGTGAATAGAAGTATACTGAGGTAACGACTCATGTAACAGATATAGTACATTAACACTATCGTAGATCCAGACACTTCTTTTGTACTGATAGCTATTACATTAGGGACACGTACCAGTACGGCTTAAGTCCCCCTCGCGTAGCCACTAGCTTTGTTGCTCCGTGGTGAACAGAGGCAAACTGGGCGGACGGCTAGTAGAACTTACAGCCCAAAACCGTCTTGCAGCTACATAGCCTTACACGGTTAGCAACCCGTTTTGTGTACGATTTATATTAAAGGCCTGCCTTTTTGGTGATTCACTAACCAGAGTTTAGAGTATCAGTTTGACCCACAATGTGGTACAGTCTGTACTTTCAACCACGCAAGTCTTTTTGACTAGTTGGGTTTTACTCATTGGTTTAGATCAGTAAAGTTTAGACAAACTTTGCCCAGAGCCAGCAGTCTTATCTGCCACATTGCTCCTCAATCACTGTGCTCCACAGCTCCGCTGTTGTACAAGTTTTTACAGAGTTAACGGCCCGTAAAGTGTACGACGTACGTTAACCCTTAGTTAGAATTACTTATCAGTGCTATCAGCCTGAAAGATTCTTCCCGCTCAACAGCACTTCACCCTGGGCATTTCGCCAACGTTCAGCATTTCACTCATTTCTCTCCCCCGGTCCTCTACACAACGGAGTAGGGACAGAGAAAGAAGCAGGAAGCTCTAATGGGAAGAATTATACTTTCATTCATGGGAGGATGTTTCCCTTCCTTCATGGACCTCTTTACTTCCAGGCTTACGTCTTGGATTATACAGGCCGTGTAGGAGAGGCTATTGCCTCCCACACACCACTGGCCATCAGGACTGATGCGTACTTTCGACAACCCCAGACTTGGCGAGTCATGAAGAGGACGTCGTTAAAGTCTACCCTCGGGCTGAAGATGGTCTCATTTCAGTACCTGCTCTTAACACTTTTAGTTGGTGGCCACCCCCGTTTGATGGTGGTGCAGATGCTCCCACCTGTTGTGAGGAACGAAGTGTCCACCCGTCAAACTTTCACCGTCAGTGCTGACGGATGCATTTGGTCGAGGTAGGGGCACATTTCATGTGACCCCCAATGACAGAAATTTGGATAGGTGCACATTTCATGTGACCCCAAATAACAGAAATTTGGACAGGCACTTGGCCTATTTCACAGGCAATATGCCGGGCATTTTTCACCTTTTACCGCTAGTGCTGAACAAGGCAGTTCAGATTCGCGCCCACTTTACACCACAGTTGTGGTCTACTTTTTGGACAGAGAGGAACGAACTCCAAGAGTTTCTGGAATCCTTCCTCTCATCTCGGCGCAGAAAAAACTATGCCAGCCTTAAGGCCGCTCACCTCGGACTACGAGAACATGATCACGGATCAATCGTCTCTTTCAGTGGAACCTCCACAGGATGGCCGTGCTTACCATAGGTGACCAGAGCGATCATGACCTTATTCGGTCTCCCTGACATAGGTCTGTCCACATCCATGGACGATCGCAAACTATCGGTAGTACGGAACTAATAAGATATCACTCTGCCATCGAAAAATGAGAACTCTCAGAGTAAAGGCTAATAAAAATATTTTCGAGAGGTCCCATATCATTTGACAGGAAGCTGAGAAGTTGAAAATTTGAGCAATGGTACCAAAAAAAAGGGCTAAAACCTCTGGTGACCCCCTATTGAAAGTACCCTCATCTGAGAGATATTAGATGGTACTTTTTGGAAAACATTACAAAAGATCCCAAATCTATAACATTCTGGTACAAAAAGGACCCTAAGCTTGACTCTTTCATCATATGCTTCAATAGGGAAAATAATTAGTTCCATGCTACCTGTATCGATTTTTTGCGTCCTATTTTCCTGACCCGCGGGTTCCGGGGTTGGCGCATTTACTTTTCAAAGGGACTTACTATGTGACTAACGTTTTCTGCCTTTCATGCTGGTACCGAGAATGCTAAGCAAGGCGACGTACATCCGATACCGCCCACTTGGCCTGGCCAACTGCAGTTCCCTCAGCTGCTCAAGACTTTGCAGGCTTCCCGTACAAGCCTCTGGTCAGGGACGACTCTTGTCTCTTTCCCGTGCTCCGGCAAACTGCAACTGCTTTCTTAGGAGTTGTTCCACCCCTCCCCGTTTTTTTTTTTTTTTTTTTATGGAGGGTTACCGCGGTTTTTTCCCTTGTATTTGCCTGACTTACTTTACAAAGTTCGTGTTACCCGCTAACTTTTGCTCTTAGGCAGTTACGCGCTAACAAATATTTTCCCGGTCTGGGAATTCTTCAATTCGTTTTAGCTAGTACACACTTTGTTCCCAATCATATTTTACTAGCCGGTTCCATCTGGTGAAAGAACTCGGTGAGTTTTGTGGCGTTATTGTAGACACTACTATGATGTTCATATCGTGTCCAAACGCTCTTCGGGAAGGCATGTTTTCCGAGTTTCTAACTCGGGTTCATGCGACGTTTGCCTCAGTTACTGTTAACAAATAGGGCCTTGTCTGGTTTGACTGTAAGTAGAAGTGGTTTACTATGTTTTAGTACTTCCCACTCAGAGGGCTTTCGTCCTTAAGAGGATAAGGAATCTAGTCCCTAAAGTAGGATAAATCTAGTACTAGTTTTGGATACCAGCCTTTAGAAAATTGAGCTTCGACCTAAACTCCCTTCCTTCCAATCCTTGGTTGGAATCTAATTGCATATTTGTAGCATGGAAGGTAAGGTATAACTTCAAGTAAATTTACCCCGCTAAGCGTAGTGGGGATATTTACGAGAGATATACTTACCTTCCATGCATCTCGGCCCGCCTCCCCTCTCGTTCAGGCCTTGGTGGAATGTTAAGTGAGGGTTAGTAGAGGTTATATAGAGGTCAGGGCTGGGCTGGTAACTACGTTTTTAAGGTCGGTTAGAAGTGCGTTAGAATAAGGTCATGTGTCCAGATTGCATATTTATTGCATGGAAAGTAAAATATCCCCGCTATGCTTAGCGGGTATATATATATATATATATATGTATGTATGTATATATGTATGTATGCATGCATGCATGCATGTATGTATGTATGTATGTATGCTGCATGTATGTATGTATGTTACGTACGTAGGTATGTATGTACGTACATACGTACATATATATATATATATGTATATATACATTAATATATATATATATATATATATATATATACACATATATATATATATATATATATATATATATATATATATATATATATAGCTTTCGAGTTATCAAAATTTGAAGAATTTTTTATGTATGAAAAAGTTGTGATGTATGGAAGAGAAAAACAGCTCAAAATCACTTCCTCTCACGATCCCAGCTTTCTGACTTTTAGTTCCTGTGTTCCTCTTAGTCTCCCCCTATTTTCTTTTCTTCGTACCTTTGGAATGATCTAACCTCTCAGGCACAATTTGACCCTCGCTCTTGTGGTGCCGTTAAGCCCTCATCGAACAAACAATGTAATTAATGTAATTCTTTAAATTTCTGTCCTAAATTTGAGTCACTGAAAATCATTAGACTATTTTCTTCGGCTAACATATAACAAAGGGTATGATGGAGATTCACCCTATTCAACTGCTACCATTTATCTAACAGTGGTGGAGGATTGAAAAGCAACAAGTAAAACATTAGGAAATTCATGGGAATTCTTCTCGTGAAGTCAAAAACGTTCGATAGAATTTGCCAAAATTATTACAAGAAACCCTGAAAATTCAAAATTCTGTAAAATGGTCAAATGCTAACAGATTTACTATTTTTTTAAATGCTAACAGATTTTGCTATTTTTATGGTTTATAGCATATTTCTTTAAACTATTTTTCATGCACTTTCCTTTTAAAATTTCATCAATAAATTCTTGCCTAAAATCTTAAGGTAAAGGGGCCCAACTAATATGGGAGAAACACTGGGTCACCAACATTCTACGACACCATCAACTGTGTATGTGTTAAACAGACAGGAAAAATGGCCTGTTTACTCTGTATGAAAATCAACAAAGGGCAGCAACCTTAGTGATCAGGCTTGTCCATCTATTCAAGATATATGGATGTAATAAGAGGCAACACAAATTACTTTAAAACCTGTTTAAAACGATCATAGTAGAAAAATATTTCATAAACATTGGGCAAACAATGACCATTAGACAGTGTTTTTAATTCTCATGCATCAAGTCACATACTTTATGCAAATGTTAAGAATGTATTATATATAGGGCAACATTTATTTGTAAATCTTTTGTTTTCAAATGTCTATCATAATTCTTTAAAGTAGTGCAGCAAAACCAACAGTTTTTGAGCCTTTGCCATGCCCCCAATAAAATTCTAGCAGGAATAGACTTTCCCATCATTTACAGTGACTGAGATTTAGGTAAGTAATAGAATTACCCAAAGACTTGTTTACCCAGTCATACATCACAAATTTCGCACACAAAAAAACAAATGATTAAACTTTGTAAAGTACAAACTGAAGTGAAACTTTATCTTTGCGAGAGTAATATCACAATTATTCATTTATCCTATTAATTAAATTACTTCAAGGATAAAAATATAGTTTCCAAAAACTAGATTCTAGTCTACTGAGTTTAGACAAGTTTGAGAAATATTTTAAATTCGCAAAGAATGTGAGCCTGAAAAGTCAACTCTAGTCTTTGAGTTATTTCTACATCTGATAGAACTTTCAACATGACAAGCTATCCCTATCTATCATAATAAGATTTGTAACAATTTTTTTAATTTTTTTATTATCATCCTCGTTTATTAACAATATCCTGTTTGTTGGAGGTTTATTACGTCCTGGCAGAACTCCAATGGAACATTTCCATCAAGAAGCTCACAGGTGTATTTATTAAGCAATTGTGGAGCACTGGTTGGAGACCCACTGGGATATGAACCTGGACCACTAGCATGAAAAGCTGGCGCTTTAACCATTCTGTAACAGAGGTCTCTCTGACCACTTAATTATCCAGCATTTGTGTATTTCTCATACAAGATTATCTCGTCTTCTATATTGTTGTTATGATGCACCATTTTCTTCTTTGTTTCTTGCAGAAATTTGATTTCAATGCCTTGATTCTGTCGGCTCAATTTTGGCCTAACCTTAAGGAGGAGAAGTTGGTTTTGCACAAGAGAATTCAAAGTGCTGTAGAAAAATATACAAAGTCATATGAGGTGAGTCAAAATATAAAAGATCCTTGCTCATGGTTTGACAAATCACTGTACAACTGCCAAGGACAACCAACACTCTGCCCAGGACAACCAACACTCTGCCCAGGACAAGCAACAATCTGCCCAGGACAACCAACACTCTTCCCAGGACAAACACTCTGCCCAGGACAACCAACACTCTGCCCAGGACAACCAACACTCTGCCCAGGACAACCAACACTCTGCCCAGGACAAACACTCTGCCCAGGACAACCAACACTCTGCCCAGGACAACCAACACTCTGCCCAGGACAACCAACACTCTACTCTGCCCAGGACAACCAACACTCTACTCTGCCTAGGACAACCAACACTCTACTCTGCCCAGGACAACCAACACTCTACTCTGCCCAGGACAACCAACACTCTACTCTTCCCAGGACAACCAACACTCTACTCTGCCCAGGACAACCAACACTCTACCCTGCCCAGGGCAACCAACACTCTACTCTGCCCAGGACAACCAACACTCTACTCTGCCCAGGACAATCAACTCTACCCTGCCCAGGACAACCAACTCTGCTCTGCCCAGGAGAACCAACACTCTGCCTTGTGAACATAAAACTGCCTAGTGAAGAACTTATTTTTTAATAGAAAATGTATTAAGCAACCTTATTTTCTTCCAGGACACCATGAATTTGGGTAACTTGATTAGAGCGAGTTGATCTCTGGATCTCTGGTTGATTTGTCTATCTCTGTCCTTGCTGTCATTTACAGCTTTGGTAATCACAACAAAAAGTCCAATTTATTGATCTATCAGTAATACATTTTGGAATAATATTTCACCCTTTTGTTTTTAGTTTGTTTTTTCATAATTCTTTGAATATCTGACCAAAAGTTTTTTGAGGCAACAATAGCTGAGATGCTTTCAAATGTATCAAACCCCATTAAAGTGGCAACTAAAACTACATCAAAATTAGTGTTTTAAATCTTCAGGCATCAATATGCAAATATTGATGCAAATACGTGATGTTTTACAGGGCGACTTTGATATATTTTTATGTAAACCCTTTTGTTTTTAGTTTGTTTGTCATAATTCTTTGTAGAGGTGCAGCAATTTCTGACCAAAAGTTTTTTTGAGTCTTTAAAATATCCACAACCAAATTCTGACAGGAATAGCCTTTGTCATCATGTTTAGTGACTGAGATTTAAGGAAATAAATTTAAAGAATTACATAAAGATTTTGTACTGTCTGCCCAGCCATACATCACAAATTTGATTATGAATCAAAAACCCATACCTTTAAAAACCCATTTCCAAAATTAAAAACTTGATCTGCTCAGATTGAATCAAACTCTTCTAAGCAATAAAGAAATTTGTACAAAGACTTTTAAATGATAAAACAAAAACACTGTTTTAATTGAGAGATTATGATGTGTGATTTTGATGTATGAATATTTCTTTTGTAGGCTCTGAAAGCTATGCGAACTTTGACCTGGAAACCCCATCTGGGTCTCGTGAAGCTTGACCTGGAGTTAAAGGATAGGACACTGTCACTATCTGTCTCACCGTTGCATGCAACTATCATCATGCACTTCCAAGAACATAGTAAGTTATTTTTTAGTTCTATGACAGTAAGAGAGAGAGAGAGAGATATCCTCTTAGGGGCGTTACGAGCGTCGCCTAAGTTTAAACACGGTTCCAAGCGGTTCCTTTGGACAGTCCCTATGCGACTCCACGACCCTAGCGATCCGCGGTTGTTGTGAGTTGGGGACAGTTCCATAAGGTTGTTCTGGTTCCGGCCGTTTTACGGTTCCATTGGGCGGTTCCGTAAGGTAAGTGAGAGAGAGAGAGAACCTCTTAGGGGCAACCGGTTCCGGTCTTCGACTCGATTCCAGCGGTTTTGTGAGTTCGGGGACAGTTCCAGCGTTTTAGAAATGGGCCGGTTCCATACGGTTCAGCGACCCGTTATTCTTAGTTCCATTGGGCGGTTCCATGCGGTTCTTGTGCAGTTCCATTGGGCGGTTTCAGCGGCCCGTTGTTACGGGCGGCAGTTCCATTGGAGCGGTTCCCAGTTCCGCGGCCCGTTGTTACCGGGCGAAGCAGGTTCCATTGGGCAAGTTCGTTATTCTGGCCCGGCCGGTTCCATCAGTTCAGCGGCCCGTTGTAGTTCCATAGTTCCAGCAGACCCGTTATTACAAGTTCCATTGGCCCGGTCCCGTGCAGTTCCAGCGGCCCGTTATTCTGCGGGGCGGCGGTTCCTAGTTCCGTTGGACCATTCCTGGCCAGTTCCGCCCAGCCCTTGCGGGCTTGCGGTTCGGGGGCGGATTTTCCGGGATCCATCACGGTTCAGCGGCCCGTTATTCTGGGGCGGGCCAGTTCCGTGGTCCATCTCCCGGCCCGTTTTACGGGGCGGGCCGGTTCCATTGGGCGGTTCCGTGATCCAGTTCCGCGGCCTGTTATTCCTCTTTACTGTCGTTAGGCGTTACAAGTTTCCGTATTTATTTTCACCAGTATCATGGACATGAAGGACAGGTCAGCGCCTTTAAGTGCGCTCGGTGACATCCATTGAGTCAAATCCCGTACTCTTTGCAGCGATTGGGATCTGCGGCGTGGTGAACACAGACTCCACGCGGCCGGTACTTTCAAGCGGCGGAGAAAGTGGAAGCGACGGTCAGGCCCTCGCCGTCTCCCCACGCCACAGGTCCAAAGCCAGGGGAGGCGGGGCGTACTCTTGAAAAGAGCGTACCGTACGGTTCATCGGAAGTATAATTGAGACAGCTATTTTTCTTCTTGGTCCCGTAGCCAAGCGGCTCACGACAGTTATCGGTTCCCGGCCCATGTTTTGCGGGTCCGTGTTCCAAGTAATGGGCCGGTTGTATTCTGAGTCCGTGCGGTTCCATCACCGAGTCCGCGGTCGCGTTTCACGGGTCCTTTAGCTTCCATTGGATTCCCTACAAATTACTACGCTCTGGTCAGGTGACAGATGACTTTCTTTACAAGAAGTATAGCATCAGGACAGCTATTTTCTACATAATTAAGATTGTCCGTTGAACATTACCGTTCCGTAATTTTTCACCAGTTTCATGGACATGGAGGACCGTCCTCGGGCGTTGATGCTCTACACACCCTTGATGACCGGCGGCGTGATAGCGCTGCTACGCGCTACGCTCGGTCACATCCATCTCCGGCGTTACGGCGTGCAGATTCTGCTGCGAGTCCATTAAGTGGTACTCTTTCGGTGGGTTTCAGCGGCGTGGTGAACACAGACTCCACCGCGACCGGTATTTTCAGAGTGCGACCGAGGCGCGTGGCTCGGTGTTGGATGCGTGCGGCTCCGTACCGTCACGTCACGATTTACCTGGATATGCACCCGCTAGCTCACGAGCTATGTGGCCAGGTGACAAGTGCTGCGTTCGTTTTACGTTGAACACCATTTTGATTATCGCGTTGAGCGTTTCTCGGAGGAAGGCCTCGTCGTCGATTAATGAACTGCCTCTGTAGGATTTTTCGTGTTGAGCGTCTCACGCTCCCCTCCTTTCTACCTCTGGAATGATCTAACCTCTCAGGCACAATTTGACCCTCGCAACTGTGGTGCCGTTAAGCCCTCATCAAACAAATGAATTATTATGTTCATAATAGAGGACTTTTAAAGAAAGAAATTGACGAAAAAACAATGTTGATATTTTATTCTGTTTAGGAGCTTTTACATTTCAAAGATTTCACCTGCAGTATGTGTCACCTTGTGCAAAGTCACCATTGCAGTACACAGTGTGATGTCATACTTTTAGATTCAAGGGGATTTTGAATGTGTTTCTATTAAATGATAAATTGCTTTTCTTTTATTTAGAGTGTTAGTTACATGACCAGATGGGAACAGCGTATGCTCATGAAGTGCATGTTATACACCCATCTCAATAATCATACAAAAAATCTTTCAATTTAGAATGAGACAATTATTTGTATTTATCATTTTAATCTTGAAATTGTGAAATGTTTGAAATGTAATAACTTTTAAGCAGAATAAGATATCAAAGTGCTCTTTACACCAATTTATTTCTATGATAGTCCTCTATCATATGTAAGAAAATGAAAATTCACTGCACTGTTCCTTTAAAAGATCCATATGGTGTCTATGCATTGACCATCAGCATAATGAAGAAATTTCAATGGTTTAAAGGCCAACTAGAAGCAAGTAAAGTGATAACTATTTTCTGCTTCATCAGTGACAAAACTAATGATACATAGAGTAGCAAAATGGGTATTGATGGGTATGCAACACAACTTCAAAGCTACCAAGTAACACAATAAGAATGCCTAACATTTGCATATGCTATATAACTACAAGTTGTCATAAGTGTTGTATACATGTGAAAAACAAATATAATAAAGCAAAACATAAGGAGTCATACAGAAAAATATTAAGTGAACAGGCAAGTTCTACATTTGGACACGAAATGGGTTTATATACAGGTGAGCTTTTTTTTTCCCCCTTTTTTTGTAGAGTAGTGTGATTTTATTGCTTCATTGATATAAGTTCTGAAAAATTGTTTGGAGCTGAGCCATAAATGCAGCCATGAACTAAAACAATAAGTTTGAAATTGATACATGCTTCAGTTGGTAGTCAGTGTAAAGGTTGTAGGAGAGGTGGTGTGCACACCCTTGCATTATTTTAATAGCAACTTTGTTGCACAGTTCAGTGTCTTACATAGGCTAATAGCTAATGAAATGTAAAATCAATTCAAGGATGCAATAAATGCATGGATTAAAGGAATAGTTCAGAGGTCAAGCAAATTAATCCTATATGAAAGAGGACTTTCAAAGAAACAAAATGGTGAAGAAACTACTTCAATATCTTATTCCGTTAGGGAGATATTCAAGTTTAAAGTTCTCATCAGTGTATAAATGACTGGTGTACTATTGACAGTTGGCACTCTCATCCTTACATTCTAAACAATGGTTAATGTGTTTTGAACTTTTCTACTATTTGAGTTTATGTTTCCTCACAAACAGTGGCGTCACCAGAGATTTTCCGTTTGGAAGAATACAAGTTGAGAGGAGGAATATGAGAAGAGGTGGGGGGGGGGGGCACTATAAACGTGCTGCTAAAAGGCACCACTGTGCACGTAAAGCATTGGCGTCAGGTCCAGGGGCCCACTAAAGAACCCCTGGTGGGGTCCAGGGGCAAAGCCGTGGTAGGAGTTCAGGGGGCAAAGCCCCTGGAAGCAAGTTGTTTTTGATGTCCCAAAATGGCTTGAAATCAAACACAGAAGTTCCAAAATTAGATTAATGAAAGGAACAAAATTTAAGATTTATACGTTAAATCAACTCAGAAAAACATTTGAGTTACCATTTCTAATCAGGAAGAAAAGCAATTTCACATGAAAATTGAGATAATTTGGACCTAAATAAAATGGGTTCAGGGGCAAAGTTCTGCAGATTTCATGATTTTGATACCCCAAAATGGCTTCAAATCTACTCAGATAAGCATTTGGGTTACCGTTTCTAAACAGGCCAAAAAGAAATTTCCCTGTGGAATATTGAGATGATTTGGACAAATAACCTATAGCACCTATAACAACAAAGCACCTATCGCAACAAAGTTGGTGAAGAGGGAATAAAGCATCTTTACCATTCGCCCAGAAGTATAAGTTATTGTTCAGTTGCGAGAACAAAGTTTTTTTGCTCTTAGAAAAAATTCCAACTATTTTTGTGGCTCGCTTGAATAGAATTTATATAATGAAGACTCGCCCTTTAAAGTACTAACAATGCATTCCTGTTATAAAGAGCAATTAAAGTATTTGTCTGGAATGAATAGAAAGTCATTCAATAAGAATCCTCACCTCAATAGAAAGTATTTAAATGAATGAAATAATTGAATAGAATAAATAGTCTTGAATAGAAATGTCCTCCAAATGAAAAATAAATCTTCCATTTGAAATAAAGTTGCAAGAAATGTTTTAATAAAATACAAAACAACTTCTCAGGAATTTGAAGTTATGATGTCATTTCTTGTCTGAAGCCAGTCATTTCTAGTCTGAAACCAGTCATTTCTAGTCTGAAGCCAGTCATTTCTAGTCTGAAACCAGTCATTTCTAGTCAGAAGCCAGTCATTTCTAGTCTGAAACCAGTCAATTATAGTCTCAGACCAGTTATTTCTACAAACAAAATGTAGACCTTTGAAATTGAATATTCTCTTAATGGAGCAAGATATTTGAATACTTTCTGTCTGTTCCGTCTGTTGTACATATGATAGAAATAAAATGATTGATCAATTATGTAAATTGCCATGCCATTAAAGAAACATCCCAATTTTCATGTTCAGATCAATGGACAATTGAGGAATTGAGTACAGAAATGCAAGTACCCAGCACAGCTTTAAGGAGAAAAATTGCATTTTGGCAAAGTCAAGGAGTTCTCAAGGAAGACCCCACGGATTGTTTTACACTCATCGAAGAAAAATCACACAAGACGATCACAGACGCGGAAGACATGGTCCTCCTTGAAAGTGACGACGAAGGAGAAACGGCCACGACATCAGCTCAAGATCAACTTGAAGAAGAACTTCAAGTGTTCTGGTCGTACATCGTCGGCATGTTAACAAACTTAGTGAGTTTACCAATAGAGAGAATACATTCCATGCTAAAGATGTTCGCGATGCAAGGACCAACAAGTTCCGAAATTACGGAACAGGAGCTGAGAGTGTTTTTAGATAAGAAAGTGAGAGATCAACTGCTGATTTATGCAGGGGGTGTTTATAAATTACCAAAGCCTGGCAGCTGATTCTATTCTTTTACTTTCTGAACTTTTTTATCAGAACAATGAATTTCTTTGTCAGGTAGTTCATATGTCTTATTAACAAATTGTTATGCAGGATCTTTGAGAGAATTTTGAGGTCGGAGTCAAATTTAGAAATTGAGGCCCCTTGTGAAGGAAAGAAACAGAAACTTTAAGAAATTAGGGGAAAATTGTTGGATATATTAATGAAAATTCAGAATGAAACCTACACCAAATTATGCTCATTATACACACAGATCTAGAAGTGCAGTGCTTGAGGAGTCTTGCTCGTATGCAAAACGTACCAAGATTGACTCCCATTTACATCAAGGAAACCGGGGATAAGCACTGGCCTGATGGGCCTTAGCTGAAGTATGGCACTGGCCTGATGGGCCTTGGCTCAAGTATGGCACTGGCCTGATGAATCCTGGCTCAAGTATGGCACTGGCTTGATGGGCCTTGGCTCAAGTATGGCACTGGCCTGATGGGCCTTGGCTCAAGTATGGCACTGGCCTGATGGGCCTTGGCTCAAGTATGGCACTGGCCTGATGCGCCTTGGCTTAAGTATGGCACTGGCCTGATGGGCCTTGGCTCAAGTATGGCACTGGCCTGATGAACCTTGGCTCAAGTATGGCACTGGCCTGATGGGCCTTGGCTTAAGTATGGCACTGGCCTGATGGGCCTTGGCTGAAGTATGGCACTGGCCTGATGAACCTTGGCTCAAGTATGGCACTGGCCTAATGGGCCTTGGCTTAAGTATGGCACTGGCCTGATGAACCTTGGCTCAAGTATGGCACTGGCCTGATGAACCTTGGCTCAAGTATGGCACTGGCCTGATGGGCCTTGGCTCAAGTATGGCACTGGCCTGATGGGCCTTGGCTCAAGTATGGCACTGGCCTGATGAATTCTGGCTCAAGTATGACACTGGCCTGATGAATTCTGGCTCAAGTTTGGCACTGGCTTGGTGGGCCTTGGCTCAAGTATGGCACTGGCCTGATGAATCCTGGCTCAAGTATGGCACTGGCCTGATGGGCCTTGGCTCAAGTATGGCACTGGCTTGATGGGCGTTGGCTCGAGTATGGCACTGGCCTGATGAGCCTTGGCTCAGAAATAGCACTGGCCTGATGAGCCTTGGCTCAGAAATAGCACTGGCCTGATGAGCCTTGGCTCAAGTATGGCACTGGCCTGATGTGCCTTGGCTCAAGTATGGATTTAATTACCCGACCTGCTACTTAAGCAGATCAGGTAGTCCATACGTATAAGTATCATTTTTGTTCCACGCTCATGCTGCTCCAGGCTCTATTAATCTACTCATGTAACCAGACTAACCTGGGGTAAGAAGTTAATGCAATTGGATACGCTTTTGTGGCTGTAGATCTCTTTAAACAAATTTTAGCCAAATGTAGTAACTTCAGTACTCTGACCAATCAACTGGTGGGGAAATTTACCCTTTGTTACACAACCAATCTTCTGCAGTTTGTAAGCAACAATGTGTGTGCATATTACCTTCATGTATAACACATGTATGATGAGCTCTTTGAAAGTATTCGCTCATACACTTGGTCCGGACCCATACTGTGCATGAATTGTGCAGACGGGCAAGAATCCCCAGTGTTTGATTGGTCAACAAGATACCCTCAGTACACAATTGGTCCATTATGGACACGTGAAATTAGACCTTTTGACATTATTTAAATTTCATTTCCGGAAATTGCCCATTCAGATTTAAAGAGATCTATAGCTTACTTATCTGCTAATATTGCTGATGATGTGCCTGAATTGATCAGTATGTACAATGTTGATGATATTTCTTCATTCTTGCTTGGATAACATATAAAATGGTGCTATGTACAATTCGTCCTGACTCCTCCTCATGCCTTGTAACATGTACAGAATTTAAAGATCAAGAGTAAGGTGATTAAAAAATGGTATTCTGAACAGATTTATTATCATGACAACAATTTACTGACATTTTGTTATTGTTTTAAATACGACTGATAACCAGCTCAATTTCAAGTGAGGTATTGGTATGTTGCTGTTAATTATATTGCACATGCAGGAGTGGTTTGTATGACAAGGGAGAGGGGGCCTAGGTTTCCCACAGGGTTATACAAATCAAAAAAATTACTTCCCAAGTAATTTACATGTTTAACTTTTGAGGCACACTTCCAAGATGTTGTACACATCTTGTCTCAACCCCAGTTTAGGAGTATTAAGGTCAGTACTGAGACCTATTTTTTTTTTAAGATTGTTGGTAGTAAACACCCTGCATTACTGACAAGCGCAATAAGAAGGTAATCAGAAAATCCCACTTTAATGTTTATACATGCGCATTAGAGAGGTAGCAAATCTCACCTAGTCTTCGCCTGTAAGAGATGGTGTTGGCAGTGGGGTTTGGAGGAGAAGACACATACTATCAACCTGTGGGTGTGAAGTCAGGACTGAGTATATCTTCTTCTTTCTAAAAATTAGAGAATTATTGCGGGACTCCAACTGCAATTTTTATTATTTCAGGCTTTGACAACCATCTGACCCACACTGCGTAATATTTGTCAAATGATGAGATTCATTGTGCAGAGGGCCATTGTTGGTAGAGCAATTTTACAGCCATGACTCGTAATGGTAGCATTCTCAGCCTATCAATCAAGGTTGATGAAGAAATTAATGATGGATTTGTGCAGCAAAAACTTATTGAGGAAACTGTTTTCTATTAGAGCCTAAGGAGCACTTGGCTGAAATGTGATGGTGTATTATTATTGAGTCTCTTGAATTTTCAAGCATGCTTTTCTTGCACATTATGGTACTGGTAACTTGGTAATTACTTCTAATGGATACGTCATTTTTCAACAACAAGAGTATCAAAAATTAGCTCTGGCTTATTTCAAAGTTCTTCGCAAAAAAAAAAAAAAAAAATGCCCTCATTTTCAGTCAGTGACGCAACTTGACGCAACTGGGTTTTTGCTTAAGCCTGTGGAGTTTATCCACCATATTGTTGTGCCACTCAGATCCTAAGTAAACAGACCTGAGCATTGTCAAGGAAGATGTGACCTCAAAGCAAGAGCTACTTTGGTGTCTGAGAGAAAAACAAATACAAATGATATACCAGTACCTATGTTTATGTGTGTATTTTATTGTGACTGCTTTTATAGTTATTGAAAAGAAAGATACACTTTTTTCTTTTTTTCTGAAGGGTAGGTGAGTGGTGGGGAAGGTGGGGAGTCATATATTTGTCAGCATGCCTATCAAAAAAAAAAAAAAAAAAATTGTTACTGTAAGGAACAAGTTTTACACAAAATTAGCCTCAAGATTGTTGATAACTGTTTTTTGTTTTTTTGAGATATAAAAAAAACTTTTATTGTAAGGAACAAGTTTTACACAAAATCAGCCTCAAGATTGTTAATAACTGTTTTATTTTTTATTTTATAAATGTAGTTCGTGATCGGGAGAATTAGCAAATGATGGGCTTTGTTATGAAATCTTAATTTTCTCCCTTTCCCCTAATGGGAAAGGACTAACTATGGTGCCTTGTAATAAATTTGTCAGTCATATTAGGTTTTGACTAAAACATAGGTTGATCAGAATTTCATTCACTTTTCAGATATGTAAAAAATCCCTATAGTGAACAGGCAAATAATTTTGTTGATCAAATGCAGTTCAAAATATGATCTAAAACAGCAAAATAGTCTATTAAAATTGGTTACAAATTGACTAATTTACAGCATTTTTAATTTGTAGCTGTTATTGTGCAATAATGTGTGACATCAATAGGGGAAGGATCCTTCATTACCTTTTGTAAAACCTTTGTATTTCATTCCTCTGTCAATGTTGTGTAAAATTTAGAATTGCACTACCAGCAAAATTAGATGGAGCTTTTTAAAGTTCACAAGTAGCTGAATTTGAAGAACAAAACTTAAAGAAACATAGAGATTTTGAGATGTGTTCCTTTTAGTATATCACAAATTCCGGACAAATTAACAAATCATGAAATTAGGACCAAAATGATTCCATGCTCATGGTGCTGGAACTAATTAGTGGTCGCCCCCATCCTATATTGGTGTAGGTCTATTAGAAAGGGGAGGAAAGTTGCCCCATCGCAAATTCTCGTAAAAAATATATGTACTCTCTGACCATATAGTGGTCTTTTTTGACCGTCACGGTATTTGACTGAATTATTAATGTTCAGTTTATGACCAACATTCTTCTATTTTGGATCCAAACTTTTCAAATCTTGGACTTTCAAAACCATACTTCTTCAGTTTTAAACCACATCTCTTCAATGTTTGACCAAAATCTTAAATTTTTGATCAAAGCTGTTCAATATTGAATGCACCCCACCAGTGGCACCCCCCTCCCCCCCCCCTCTCCTTTAAAAAACAAAACTCATAAGAGCACATTATTGCATATAAATCTTAATTGGCATGTACCGTTTAGATGGCAACTTGGTAAATATAATTTTCAAATATAGTGTGTTTTGAAAGTGGTATATTAAATTAGCAACAGAATTGAGCTATTGGGTGTGAAACGTCACAAACAGCTCAAAATGCACGAAATTCAAGAAAAAAAGGCTGCCCCCCAAGCATCTGTGAGTCTTCATCATTTTCATGATTTCGGTGCAATTTCATGGGAAATGGTTGTTCGAAATAATTTATCTCCAGACTGTCTCCTTTAATTGAATTCATGATAGTAAATTCATGATTTCCCTTATAGGCAGCCGTCGTTATTATGGCCCGGGAAGCCCTATGTTTCTTGTGATTTGGGTAGCAGGAAGTTGCTTAAAATTCAGTGGTGTTTCCAATTTATGGGTGAAGCCCTGGTAGGGTTCAGGGGGCGAAGCAGAATATTGCTTAATATTGTGTTAAATCCAGGGTCTAAGCCTTGCGTTTCTTGTACTTTTGGTAGCAGAAAATTGCTTAAAATTTAGTAGAATCCACTGGACAGTCCAGTAGCATCCTTAATTTTATGGTAAAACAAGTACCGCATTATTACGGTAAAAGCATCCGCAGAAGTAATTTTGTCAATCGAGATCACAGTTGATAGTTTCTTCCTCAGGTGCATACTTTCAATCACAGACAATTATAAAAGAAAAAAAGCAAATTGGTACTGATACCGTCCTTAAACTGTTAATCCACTATTTACTTAGTAACTTGAGATGTGTGTGAAGCCGCCGAGGTCTATCTAACTGATCACTATGTAATTGCATGTAACAGAAACGACTGTTCGACGTCCTAAGTCCGTTACACACCGAACGCGATGCGGCGAGCGATTTTTTCAACAAAATTGAATAAAAGAAACATTTTGACCTGTTTTCAGATAAGCATCGTTATCGCACGGCTATTCAGATAATAACTGAAAATTGATTGAAAGGGCCTTTCTACGCCCATTAAAGCAAAATTCACGTCGCGACAGAAAATCGTGCCCCACTGAAGCGAATTTCTTTAGTTTAAACAAAAACTTTCTATTAAATTTTCCAGTGTCACCAGAAACCTTATTCTAAACTAAATCGTGTGTAAGCAAAAAGCCAAACCATCTTATAATATTTGTTTCCTGTATGATTATCTAGAAAATCTCTCGTCGCGTCGTATCCGGTGTGTTTCCGCCTTTACACCCAAGTTATTTTGCTTTTTCTCTTAAAAAGGAAGCGGCAATATTCAAATTTTCCTTGGCAGAAAGTTTTGAATATTCATATTTTATCGGGAGTGAAAATTTCACCATATCCAATTAAACTTCCAGCTATCAGCAGCAAAAAATGCTTAAGTCCATTAGCCACAGTGTAGGCATGAGTTAGTGCCATGACATCAGCTGTAATTTTACCGTAGTCTTAGAGTATTTTAGAGTACCGTAATATTAGGGATGCTCCAGAGATGGAAGCCCTGCATTTCTCGCTATTTTGATAATAGATAATTGCTTGATATTGTCTCAACTCCAAGGTTGAAGCCCTGTTAGGGCCCAAAGGGCTTGAAGTCATCCCTTTCCCATGATTTCGATAACAAAAAATTGCTTAAATCATCTTGTCAAATCCAGGGCGAAACCCTGCTCTTTTGACTGTTTGATAGCAAACATTTGTGTCAAATCTAAGGCCAAAACCGTGGTAGGGGCGAAGCCCTACGTTTCTCGTGATTTGATAGCAGAAATGTGTTCAAATTGTATCAAATTTAGGGGCGAAGCACCTGGAAGCCCTGCACTCCTTGTGATTTTGGTAGCAAAAAAATGGTTAAAATTGTGTAAAATCATAGAGGGACGAAGTCCTCTGGAAGCCCTATATGTTTTTCGTGATTTTGGTAGCAGAAAATTGTTTTACAATGACATTTGAGTCAAATCTAGGGGCGAAGCTCCCGGAAGCTCTGCATTTCTCACGATTTTGATAGCAGAAAAATGCCTTATAATTGCGTCAAATCCAGCTGTCCAGGGTCGAAGTCTTGGGAAGCTCCAAGGGGACGAACCCACGGAAATTTAGCATTTTTTGGCGTGATTTTGGTATCAGAAGATTGCTTCAAAATTGTGTCAATTCCACACTAAAGTTAGAACAAATTTTCAAATGTAGGATCCCATTGATTACACTATTGTGTCTTTAGTTGAGGTTCATGTTTTTGATGTAAGAATAAAACTTTGAGAGAAAACATTTACGTTTGTTTTGTAAATGATGCACATTGAGAATAAAAAGTAAATAAAGTATAATCTCAGGACATTTTTTGCGTCCCTGTGAGCATTCCGCACCATTTCAGAAATCTTCACTAGGGGTAGTTTCCCCCTGGCACCTGCCACCCACAACTGCACCCCACACCCCTTATTTTGTGCCCCATGACCGCATATATGCCTACACCTAATTGAAATGTTGAACACTTTTGCACGAACCCTTTGGATGCTAAAGCTGGATAAGCCACAAACTTTGCCCCTTCCAGGGCCGGGGAAGTAGATTCTATAAAGGACCATTTCTCAGTAGTATATGGCAAGAACCCTTAAAATTTCCCAGTTTCAAACATACTGTCCTATGTTGCTCCTAATCAGAAATTTCCTTCATAATAGGAGAATTTCCTTCATTTGGGGGAAATTGTGGAATTTTTCTTTCTTTTTTAGGGATATTTTTATTGCTTTTTTTATTTTCATTTTCGGGAATTTCTTTTTTAATTTTTGGGAAGTTTTTTCTTCAATTTTACCCAAATTTTCAATCATACCTTACAGCCTAATTGAAAAATCTTCTTTAATTTTCAGGGAATTGCCTTCATTTTAGGGTAATTTTCTTCAATTTTACCAAAGTTTCCAATGATTTTTCTCCATTTTAATTTTTTTTTTTTTTTTATTGAGGCAATATGTGAGAATACTTTTTTTCAATAAATGGAAATAGAATAATAAAGCGCCGGGAATTGCTTATTGACCCTAATTGTGAACAATATCCCTCTGCATGTCTTATGGGCACAGGTGGTTGTGAGAAATGTCGAGGGAGGTGGGGGTAATTATAATGCTTGTTTTTTCAGTCAGGTCCTTGCATTGCTGCTATTATATTTTCAAAATTTGTCGCCCATTTTATAACCAATTCCCTTGCACTACCCCACCCGACGGAGTCCCACTCAACCCACTCTCGAAGAAAAAAATATTATTATTTCTTCAAAAATTTAATTTAACATATTAATGCAACGTTTTGATAGTCTGATAGTATGGTCGTAAAAACCAGAATTTGTAATATAATCCTTCAAAAAAGAGATAAATATCTTTCTAATTTGGATGCCGACTCAACTCGCTATTTACATGTGAGGTGCAAAGCAATGTAGCTGATGTTGCCCTACCCTGTCCATATTAGGCTCTACTGAGGCTTTCCTACATTTGTATTCTTCTGCAGGACTCCTTAAACGGCAAAAACAAATTAGAAAAATTTGTGTTCACTTGCTGATTACGGATGAAAGGAATTCAATTTGACTTCCTTAGATCTTTGGCGGCCCGTATTCGCACATTACACAGGGGCCATACAGTGACCCCTCTCCCCTCCCTTCTATAGTCATTTATAACATTTCAAAGATAGTATAAGTCATAAATTTACCGAGTGGGTCCCATCTCCCAAAATGCATATGTTTGGAGATACAGGATTTAATACTGTCACAAAAATATTGGGAGCCTATCAATCGCTGGAAATCCTTATTACTTTCAGGGGCTTCGTGCCATACACTTTCTTTGATCCTCAGAGGTAATAGGCCTATTATTTAATAAAAACACAACTGGGTGGTAGTAAAATATAAAATGTTTGAAAATGTATGAATCAACATACGATAACTTTCCAATTAAAAACCATCTGCTATTTAATTTCTCCCACAAAATCTTATAAAGGCCCTATAAAATATTATTAGCTTACGCGTGCATCACTTTTGAAAAATGAAAAGCCACATTAATATATATGTGTACATATATATATAAACACATATATATTTATATTTATATAAATATATATATATATATATATATATATATATATAATATATATATATATATATATATATATATATATATATATATATATATATATATATATACATATATACATATATATATACATATATATATATATATATATATACATATATATATATATATATATATATATATATATATATATATATATATATATATATATATATATATATATATATATATATATATATATATATATATATATATATATATATATATATATATATATATATATATATATATATATATATATATATATATATATATATATATATATATATATATATATATATATATATATATATATATATATATATATATATATATATATATATATATATATATATATATATATATATATATATATATATATATATATATATATAATATTATGAATGCTGCAATCACCAAAGACATGAGAAGTGCTTTAGGCAACATTGCTTGCAGAGCTATATAAAAAATAATCGGGGTAGACCCGATCATGAGGCGTGTAAACATTACGAATGACAGAATGAACAGGTGAAAATGGGATGCCTAACCGGCAATCAAAGGGATGCAAAAAAGTGACATACATATAATATATATATATATATATATATATATATATATATATATATATATATATATATATATATATATATATATATATATATATATATATATATATATATATATATATATATATATATATATATATATATATATATATATATATATATATATATATATATATATATATATATATATATATATATATATATATATATATATATATATATATATATATACAATACAATAGCTTTATTATAGTCTTATCACTTACTTGCATTGGTTTAACAGATGAAGGTCGAATGACCAAAACGTCTTGCTTTTTCAAGTTTTTAATAAAGTTGCTCTAAGGAGTGGTTGGAAGTTGTATTTTCTTTTTCTGCAACGTATTCAAATTTTTATTTTAAAGTAATTACTATGAATCCGTCCCAGATCTTCCACCAGCAGTCCATTGTTTGGGTTCTTATGTATGTCTGTCTGTGTGTGTGATTATGTATGTATGTATTTATATATATATATATATATATATATATATATATATATATATATATATATATATATATATATATATATATATATATATATATATATATATATATATATATATATATATATATATATATATATATATATATATGTATATATATATATATATAAATATATATATATATATATATATATATATATATATATATATATATATATATATATATATATATATATATATATATATATATATATATATATATATATATATATATATATATATATATATATATATATATATATATATATATATATATATATATATATATATATATATATATATATATATATATATATATATATATATATATATATATATATATATATATATATATATATATATATATATATATATATATATATATATATATATATATATATATATATATATATATATATATATATACATAAAAGAGAGAAAGAAAAGTAGGCCACGGGGGAATGTGGGGGCAATGCCCCCAAATATTCCTGCCCCCAGACTAATGTAAGCAAGAAATATAGCCCGCTAATTCCCCACTCCCCTGCACCCCAATCATTTCACTTGCCTCAAAAAAATTGTAAAGCTGGCTATGGGCCTGCCGTACTTCCCTTTTTTTCCACTTTTTTTCTGATATACGAACAATTGCTTCTGATAGATTTCAACATCTACTGTATAACGCCTGATGTTGTTGAACCTGATCTGGAACCTGGAAATCATTAATTGACGTGCATGGGATAATAAAAAATATAAAAAAACTTGTGCGCCCGCATCTTTTTCCAAGTGGGTTAGGGACATTGATAATTGGTGACATGGATCCCTGGGCCCCAGGGATCACCCCTTGGCCACCAGTTCCTACGCCACTTATCATTTTGTATATGGTTGTAAAGGTTCGTTCAAACTATTGGTTTTTATAGCATTGTCAGTTCAAAAATATATATATATATATATAATATATCATAAAATATTTTCTTTTATAGATTGTATTCCGCCAACTAGAAAACAGGTATAGTAAACAGAGACAATTCAACATTTAAACCTAAAAGTATAACACATAAAACCACGAAAAAATCCGTCCATTCAATGCGCACCACTCACTGTGTGCAATACTCAATGTACACACAACTAACTACCATTATTTACTATTTAAAGTGATTCTTCTGTCTAACATTCTGCCTTAATATGCAGTAACGGTCCGCAGTAACGGTCGAATTGAGCCCCCAATTGTCTCGCTCCAACCATGGAGCTATTGCTCCAACCCAATTCTTATACCTTTTATTACAACAAAACAACGGACGCTTCAAAATGCCGATGAACTGTAATAAAGCAACCTCATGAATATGGATTTGGAACGGCCTTGTATATTTGCTGACGTAAATGCGCGACACAGACACTTTGTGAATGAGAGACAAACGTGAGAATTTTTCGCTCTGTTCAGCCCTCGAATCCTCAGAAAAATGCATGGAAATGACCTTTTGTGAGCGGCTTTCAACGTAATCACCAGTTGTTATTCAGAAATGCTGTATCGGAGTAGTGCGCCATATGCGATGTGTTTCCGGGAAGTCGTTTTCCCTGTTTCACGTGAATCACACGGATACGTGTTGTTGTGGAGCTTTAGTCAACGACAAAATACTGGAGGATGCAAAATACTCCTACAATCTCTTATCACGCTTGCATTGTACACGCAATTGCTCATTTTGTTGTGATACGAAGAAAGTTAAGCGATTTCGTTTACAGTATTAAAACAAGGAGGTACCACTTGATGAAAATATAAGCAGATCAGTGTTTAAAAAAAAGGCACTTTTAGTTTTGAGTTTGTGCTAATCAAAGTTTTAAATTTCAGATCAGTTTTTGATTTATGCGAAACTTGTGATGTATGCTGACTGGGCGAAACAGCTCAAAATCTTTATGTAATTCTTTATTCTTCTTTCCTAAAATCTTTGTAAAATATTGATATCTGAAATTTAACTTTTTTAGATATCCGTTATTATTCCAAATATCCGTAATAATTTCAGATATCCGAATTCAAAATTAATTTATGATATCTGTAATTCCAGATTAAATGATAAAATGGCGTTCAATATGGCCCTGATTCCAGTGGCGTGATCAGCGATATCCGCAATATTTTCCACGTAAAAGCTCTTTGCACTTACGAAACTTGAAAGTTGTAGGTTTTTGAGCTGAGTGTCAATAGGTCAAACATAACAGAAGCGTACATCGGACATGTCGGATTAAAATGAAGATAAAATGGGCGGGTTTGTTAGTCTATCTTATTTTTAATGTTCAGTTTCAATATTGCCCCTCCCTAGATCCGACATAGCTTAATGTGGTTTGCCCTCCAAATAAATGTCTCACACGCCATCACAATTGCTAGTATCTTTCTGCATAGCTGTCTGCCTGACTCGTTAAAGATGTTATAGAAGGTGATCTTTCCAGGATCTTTCGTAATTAAATTACACACAAATTGACATAATAATGCCTGCAACATGCACGGGGCAACGGGGTGATTTACCCCCCGGCACCGGGGAAAGAAGTGCCCTCCATTTACGGGGCTTGCGATGGAAATATACCTTCTCATACATCGACATGCCTACCTTCAGGTAGAAATGTACACTGTTTTTGGTCAAATTTAGCAAAATAACCGACCAAATTGGCAATTACCCTTTTTCGGCTCTTCAAGATTTGTTTTTGGCTTGCAAGATGCTATATAGCAAAGCTACTAAGTTTCCAGTTTATGCTTTAGAGATTACGTTCATATTCGAATCAGTTATTCTCATCAATGACTCGGTAATTGATGAGATTTACCAGGAACTGCGCAAAGCTTAATGGCACTTCTCCGATACAACCATATGAATAAAGAGAAGACGTTTAATCAAATTAAACATGAATTACAACAATTTTTGGATCATGTGCCACAAATGATGAAAAAATATGTCGATCGTGCGTATCATGCATGGTACGAAAAACGTTATAGAGGGAGGTAATTGTCAGAACAATGTCAAACATCCCCACCCTCACCGCCAACCCCACTTCCCACTACACACACACACACACACACTTTTTAGATAAGAGGCCATGTCCCCACACTTTCCGGATGATAATAACGGACCTGTGGGGTATAAGCGCGCATTACCCTTTTGTCAATTAA